>JAGVVM010000453.1:0-19553 GCA_019149425.1 Psidium friedrichsthalianum | reverse complement strand
ACTTACAAATATCACAACAACAGTTTCATATCCTCAGACGGCACAAGAGATGTCAAGCCAGAATGCCATATGCAATGCTGCAGGCCTCACCGGCCATATCGGATCCCAATGGATCATACTCAGAACCTCGATCGGCCATAACGGGTCCAATGGACCATGCCATCTGTCACCCCAAATCCCATCAGGCTCATCTTAGTGCCACACGGCAAATACCACACTGCGTCTCGAACGCCTTACGTTGGTCTCCCTTTTCTCTCCATTTCCCATCAGGGCACATTCTCACGTCACATCACTGGTGACTCATGCATGCTCTCAATGTATGCGGGGCCCACACCGATTGCAATCAGCCAATCAAACATAGAGCATGCATGAAATGGCACATAAACACAGTACAGAGCATATCAAGGATCATCAATCAGTTATGTACTCATCAATCCAAACTATAAGAGAGCTAACACCCATATCGCAGTTTCCCAGCCAGACAGGCTCAAAGGTATAATCATGCCATTTCTCTAGCCAAGCCCATAACACTTAGGATCCTCGTCTCAGCGGCTCGATAACTCGGCCTAAGCCCATTCACTCAGATCAGTCCCCTGGGAGTCAATGTCCCCGACTAATGATTCAGTGTTTTATTAACCCCTTGGGTTATAGTCGAATAGGCAAAGTTGGTTCAAGGCCCAATTAGAGGGTTCAAGTTCAAATGGGCCCTAAGCCCGGTCCAAGGCCAAGGCCCACAAGGGTAATTAAGTCCACTAAGGTAAGTAGCGCCCATTATGAAGTTTTAAGCCCATTGGCATAGTTGGGCCCATTAAGGTTCAAGGTCTAATTTAGTGGGTTAGGCCCATTAAGCCTAGTTGGGCTCATTAAATTAAGTTGGGCCCAATTAGAATCTAAGGCCCATAACACAATCTTAGGCCAATTAATTAATTCTTAAGTCCATTAAGTAATTAAGGCCCATTATTATTAAATTTTCGTGTAGGGCCCAAGCCCATTTTCAAAGTTAGTTAATTAAGCCCAATTGTGCCATTTTAGGCCCATTTAGTCATCCTAGGCCCATATATATTAGTGGGCCTCATAAATTAAGGTGCAAGATCATGAATTGGGCCCATCCACTTCCAATTTTCGTCCATATAGGCCCACCATTGCAAGTTGGGTCCAATTAGTTTCATTTAGGCCCAATAGTTGTGAATTAAGTCCCCAAGGCCATTTAAAATTTTGGCCCACTAGATTTACTCGCCCAATCACTAAATGCAGCCCATGTATATAATTTAAGGCCCAACTTCCTCCTCAAATAGCCCACACGCACGGCCCGTATACATAACCAAAGTTAGCCTAAAGTCCAATTGCATAATCCCCATATTATACTCTAATCACCATATTTAGCAACTAACACAACAATCTACACATAGATACAACTAGCCTAGGTCAAGATTAGGGGGTAGAGCTTACCGGTGGAGGGGCTGGACACGGCGGCTGGACGGCGACGGGACGGGCGGAGGACGGTGGAGCTCGCGGCGGCTAGGAAACCGAGAGAGAGAGAGTCACGGTCGGCTCTAAGGGCCTACGGCCACCGGCAACAGGAGAGGAAGGAGAGAAGGACTCACAGCCGAGGGTTGATGGTGATGGCTGATGATGGTGGTGGCGCCGCGCGAAGGACGGTGGATGGTGGCCGCGGTCTTCATGGGCGGACGAAGCCGAGAGAGAGAGAGAGAGAGGTCAAGCCGTTTCGGGGTCTCTCCGCGGCCAAATGGCCATGGAAACGAGAGGAAGGGGGAGTAGGGAGGCTTAACCTAGTCGCGTCTTGGTCGGTGGGGGCGGTCCACGGCGGCAACGGGCGGCTCACGGCGGGCGGCGAGCAACGGAGACCGAGAGGGAAGAGAGCGATCGGGAGAGGGGAGGGAGTGGTGGCCGAATAATGAGAGGGGAGGAGAGAGAATGAGAGAGATTATCATGGTTTATTAACCAATATTTCAAAAATACAAGAGTAAGTGGGTAGTAATGGGGTAATAGTGTTAGGGATGTGATTTGTTCATGACATATTGATGGAGGGTTGATGGATTGTCATGCCTGGAAATTGTGCCAAGATGTGATTGATTGACTAACAAGATGTCAGCCCCGAGCCCCAATCGAGCCGCGACACCCCTGTTCATAGCCATTAGTCGAATCCCTGCGTACGCCTGGCCTACGAGTAGCGACGGCCCAGGATGCTCATCGCGGCCAGCGACGCTAGCGCAAAACGACACAATCTAGAAACCTGCGGAAGCGTGCCTTCTATACACATACATGCACAAGGTACAGGGTAGCATGGAAAGACAAGAACACTTTTACAAAAGGTAATACACACATATATATATACATAAAGCGTTAGTACAGACCCAAAAGGAGCTCACTAAGGTCAAGCTATACGCTCTCTCAAAAAGACTAGACCAGTACAGCAGAACTCAACCCATCTCGAACTCTCCTCTGGATCCTCCTCTGGGTCCTCCTCTGGATCCTCCTCGTTGATCCATTGCATCGCCCTCTCGTGACCATCAATCTCGGATCGTCCTGGGGACGGCATCTCCTGTAGTGGGTCGGGGTCGATCACCTCGCACCATACTCTGCGGCTGCAGCAAGATCGGGTGTCCTCCATGGGGATCGGGGAGTCTCGCTGAGGTCCCTCGAAGCCATACAGGCTGTCACGCCCCGAGCCCCAATCGAGCCCGTGACACCCCTGTTCATACATAACCATTGACGAAACCCTGCGTGACGCCTGGCCTACGAGTAGCGACGGCCCAGGATGCTCATCGCGGCCAAGAGACGCTAGCGCGAACTACAACAATCTAAAACTGCGGAAGCGTGCCTTCTAAGCATGCATACATACATAAGAAGGGTGGGGTAGCATGAAAAGACAAGAACACTTTTACAAAAGGCGAATTCACAACATACATATATATATACATAAGCGTTAGATACAGACCCCAAAGAAAACCTCACTATGGTCAAGCTATCTACACTCTCTCAAAGACTAGACCAGTACAGCATCTCTCAATCCATCTCGAACTCCTCCTCGGGATCCTCCTCGGGGTCCTCCTCTGGGTCCTCCTCTGGATCCTCCTCGAGGTCCTCCTCATCTGTGTCCATCGCGTCACCCTCCTCGTGACCATCTATCTCGGATCGTCCAGGTGACGGCATCTCCTGCAGTGGGTCGGGGTCGACCACCTCGCCTCCATACTCTGCTGGCTGTAGCAAGATCGGGTCGTCCTCCATGGGGATCGGGGAGTCTCTCTGAGGTCCCTCAAGCATACAGGCCCTCTCTAAACCAGGCCTCGTACCTATGGGGAAACAAGATAGGGTCCACCCTGATCTACTAAAACGTGGTTGTGACAGTCGAAAATTCGACCCATTTGTCGGATTTCTAAATGAATGGAAACACTTCATTAATACACTCTAGTCGACGCTCACTCAGGATTAGCTACCCTGAGCTGACCAACCGAAGGGGAAAGGCTATCTGGGAATTTTTCCCAATCAGCCGCCCGTTGGCTTGAGACTGAGGCAGAGTCGGTATTTAGTGAAATTGACCACAAACTGAAATCTGACGATGGACAATCGAATCAGTAAGATAAACGCAACGAAGAAATGAAGTCGATTTCGAAAATGTCGACTGAAGGTCGGACAGCCGGTGCACGTCGAGAAGCAAGACGTGAATGGAAAATTACCGAAATGCCCCCGGTAAATGCTCAGACCTTAGAATGAGACTAATTAGGATTTTTGAGGTAGAATCGACAGACCGACACCAAATCCAGTCTAAAATCCGTTCGCGCTCGGGACCCGATCGGTGCATTTGGCACGCAAATCGAGGCAAGTCAAATCAAGATGTCACATCAATCAGATGTCACATCAATCAATCAATCGCGTCATGGCACAATTTCCAAGAATGTCAATCAAATCAAACATCAATCACATGTCATGAAATCCCATCAACCACCCCACTATAATCCTTTTTTTTGAATTTTAACCTATTATAATCTATCTCTCTCTCTCTCCTCTACTCATTTTCGGCCAAGCTCTCTCTCTCCTCTCCCGAAACTCTCTCTCTCTCGGTCTCTCTTCCGCCCGAAGCCGCCGCCCGACGCCGTCGTCCGCCGTTGCCGCCGTCGTCTTCGGCCACCGTCGACCTCCCGTCGCCACGGTAAGCCTCTAAACCTCTTCCTCTCTTCTCTTCGTGGCTTGAGGAACCACCATGGATGACCGACCGAACCTCATTCCTCTCTTCTTCTTCTCGGTCAGCCCGTCGTCCGCCATTGCCGCTCCCTCGTCGTCACCGTCCGGCCACCGTTGGCTCCGACCAGCCGTCCCGCCTCCGTGACCCCTCGGTGAGTCCCCTAACCTCTTGTCCCTTGTGAATCCGTGGCCTTGGTGAGCCACCTTGGACCCGAACCAACCTCACTCTCTCTCGTTCTCTCGGCTTCGTCCGCCCGCGAAGACCACCGGCCACCGTCCGCTCGTCCCGTCGCCGTCTCCAACGCCGACCAGCCGCCCTTCACCGACCCCTCTAGGTAAGCAATCCTCTAATCTTGACTTAGGCCGGTTGTATGTGTGTGGTGTGTAGAGTATTAGTGGTTTATAATTGTTGATTAAGGTGTTAAACGTGTGATTAGGCTAAATGGGCTTTAGGCCCTTCGGGTTTGGTATGGGCCGCCGAATAAACCACTTGGAGTGAAGGATTTGGGCCTTGAATCTTGATAATGGGCTGGAATAAATGATTAAGCATGTGGACTAACGGGGCCTAAATATCATAATGGGCTTGGGTTCTAAATTCATGCTATTTGGGCCTAAATGAACCTAATTGGACCTAATTGGCTTAATGGGCTTGAAATGGACGAAAATCACTTTTAATGGGCCCAAAGTATAATCTTGAACATTAATTTATGAGGCCCAATAATGTACATGGGCCTAGAATGGTTAATTGGGCCTAAAATGGGCTAAATGGGCTTAATCGGTTAATCCTTTAAAATGGGCTTGGGCCCTACACGAAATTAACACTAATGGGCCTTAAATATCATAATGGACTTAAGATTTAATTAATGGGCCTTGGTTACTATTAGGGCCCAACTGAAATTATTAAGCCCAACTTAACAAAATGGGCCTAACCCATTTTATTCAACCTGAACCTTAATGGGCCTAACCTGACTAATGGGCTTGAAACCTCATAATGGGCCGCCTCACCGTAGTGGACATAGTTTCCTTTGTGGGCCTTGGGCCTTGGTCTGGGCCTTAGGCCCATTTGACTTGAATCCTATAATTGGGCCTCAAACCCAACCGAGCTGATTCAACTACACCAAAAAGGGGTTGATAAAACACTGAACCAATAGTCACGGTGTGTTTGGGCTTAAGCCGAGTGACCAAGATTTGCTAGATGAGAGTCAAATTCTTACGGGTCCAACCCGAGGATAATGAGTGATTATCTTATCATACCTGTCTGACTGCGAAATAGTGCGTGGGCCTGGATTCTCTTATGGCTTGACTTGTTGACACGTGAGGGTGTGGTGGTGCTTGATGCGTTCTATATTTGTGCATATATGCCATATCATGCATGCTCTGTGTTGATTGACTGATTGCAATCATGTGGGCCCGCATTCATTGAGAGCATGGCATGAGTCACCCGAGTTGTGACGTGAGATTGTGCCCAGAGGGGAAATGGAGAGAAAAGGGAGACCAACGTAAGGCGTTCGAGACGCAGTGTGGTGATTACCGTATGGCACAGTTGGGTGAGCCCTGATGGGATCTGAGTGACAGATGGGCATGGTCTATTGGGACCCGTTATGGCCGATTGAGGCCTGAGCATGATCCATTGGGATCCGATATGGCCGGTTGAGGCCTGTAGCATTGCATATGGCATCTGATTGATATCTCTCGTGCCCGTCTGTATGATATGAACTGTGTTGCGATAAATTGCACGTCCGTTAATCATGTTGGGGTCTGGTACTGAGGAGACTGAGAGTGTCCGAACCCTGGACCGTGAACCTAGTCCGTCGGATAGGACCGACCCCACTAGTATACGCTATCCTGCGTTAGGATTAGTGGTGAGCTTATTGAGTTTCGACTCATGGGCGGTGGTTGCCCTTCTTTTACAGATCTAGGTCACCCATGATGGCTGCACCGCCGATGCTTTTTGGACTGCCAGTGCAGATGGACACCGAGATTACCCTCCATTTTGATATGCACGCCACTCTGTGGCATAGGCATGTGACCACCGTTTTAGTAGATCAGGGTGGACCCTATCTTGTTCCCCATAGATATGAGGCCTGGTTTAGAGAGGGCCTGTATGGCTTCGAGGGACCTCAGAGAGACTCCCCGATCCCCATGGAGGACGACCCGATCTTGCTGCAGCCAGCAGAGTATGGAGGCGAGGTGGTTGATCCCGACCCACTGCAGGAGATGCCGTCACCTGGACGATCCGAGATAGATGGTCACGAGGAGGGTGACGCGATGGACACAGATGAGGAGGACCCCGAGGAGGATCCAGAGGAGGACCCAGAGGAGGACCCTGAGGAGGATCCGAGGAGGAGTTCGAGATGGTTTGAGAGATGCTGTACTGGTCTAGTCTTTTGAGAGAGCGTAGATAGCTTGACCATAGCGAGGTTTTCTTTTGGGGTCTGTATCTGACGCTTATGTATATATATGTTGTGAATTCGCCTTTTGTAAAAGTGTTCTCGTCTTTTCATGCTACCCCACCTTCTTATGTATGTATGCATGTTTAGAAGGCACGCTTCCGCAGGTTTTAGATGGTTGTCGATTTGCGCTAGCGTCGCTTGGCCGCGATGGGCATCCTGGGCCGTCGCTACTCGTAGGCCCGGTGTACGCAGGGATTCATCGATGTGTATGAACAGGGGTGTCGCGTGCTATTTTATTGGGATTCGGGGCGTGACAGGAGCGATAGACGGGCATGTTCCACTGGGAACCGACATGGCCGACTGAGGCCTGATTCATTGCATATGGCATTGTGATCGACTGCTGTTATTGCCTGTCTATATCTTGTGAATCGTATCGATATACCTTGCCTATTTATTTTCGTGTTGAGGGTGCTAGTACCGATGAAACTGAGAGTGACTGAGCCCTAGACCGTGAACCTAGTCCACTGGATAGGACCGACCCTGCTAGTATGCGCTATCCTACGTTAGGATTAGTGGTGAGCTTGCTGAGTTTCGACTCACGGGCGGTGGTTGCCCTTCTTTTACAGATCCAGGTCACCCATGATGGCTGCACCGCCGATGCTTTTGGACTGCCAGTACAGATGGACACAGAGATCACCCTCCATTTGATATGCACGCCACTCTGTGGCATAGGCATGTGACCACCTTGTTAGTAGATCAGGGTGGACCTTATCTTGTACCCCATAGATACAAGGCCTGGTTTAGAGAGGGCCTGTATGGCTTCGAGGGACCTCAGAGAGACTCCCCGATCCCCATGGAGGACGACCCGATCTTGCTGCAGCCAGCCGAGTATGGTGGCGAGGTGATCGACCCCGACCCACTACAGGAGATGCCGTCCCCAGGACGTTCCAAGATCGATGGTCACGAGGAGGGTGACGCCATGGACACCGACGAGGAGGATCCAGAGGAGGACCCAGAGGAGGACCCCGAGGAGGATCCCGAGGAGGAGCTTGAGGTGGACTGAGTCTCGCTGTATCTGGTCTAGTTTTATAGAGCGTAGATAGTATGACCATAGTGAGGTTTTCTTTTGGGGTCTGTACCTAACGCTCTATGCACATATATATGATGTTGCTTCCCTTTTGTAAAAGTGTTCTTGTCCTTTCTCGCTACCCTTCTGCTTTATGCATGTATGTATGTGTAGAAGGCACGCTTCCGCAGGTTTTCGATTGTTGTCGATTTGCGCTAGCGTCGCTTGGCCGCGATGAGCATCCTGGGCCGTCGCTACTCGTAGGCCAGGTGTACGCAGGGATTCGTTGACGAATTATTAACAGGGGTGTCGCGGGCTCGATTGGGGTTCGGGCGTGACAAGACGTAAGCCATTGGCATTTCAAGTTGGGGATCATGTTTTTCTGAAGGTGTCGCCGATGCGTGGATTATCTCGGTTTGGCAAGAAAGGAAAGCTAAGTCCAAGATTCGTTGGGCCATTCGAGATTCTGGAGAAGATCGGGACACTGGCTTACCGTCTAGCACTGCGCCGAATTTGTCGCAGATTCACAACATGTTTCATGTGTCGATGCTGAGGAAGTATGAGCCAGATCCTGGCCATATACTCGATCATGAAGTCATTGAGATGGATGACCGCGTCTCCTACGTGGAAAGGCCAGTAAGGATTGAAAATCGAAAGGAGCAAGTGCTCAGGAACAAGACGATACCGTTGGTCAAGGTCATCTGGGAACACCATGGGACCGAAGGAGCCACATGGGAAAGTGAAGACGAGATGAAGAAGGAGTACCCGTACCTGTTTGGTAGACCAGTGTAATTTTGTTTTGAGAGATGGAACTTGTGTACTGTAAATTTCGAGGACGAAATTTTTATAAGAAGGGAAGAATTGTGACAGTCTGAAAATTCGACCCATTTGTCAGAATTTCTAAATGAATGGAAATACTTCGTTAATACACTCTAGTCGATGCTCACTCAGGATTAGCTACCTTGGGATGACCAACCGAAGGGAAAGGCTATTTGGGAATTTTTCCCAATCAGCCGCCCGTTGGTCCGAGACTGAGACAGGGTCGGTATTTAATGAAATTGACCACAAAATGAAATCCGACATTGGACAATCGAATTAGTAAGGTAAACACAATGAGGAAATGAAGTCAGTTTCAGAAATGTCAACTGAAGGTCAGACAGCCGGTACACGTCGCAAAGCAAGACTTGAATGGAAAATTACCGAAATGCCCCCGGTAAATGCTCAGACCCTAGAATGAGACCAATTAAGATTTTTGAGAATAGAATCGATAGACCGACACCAAATCCTGTCCAAAAATTCGTTCGCGCTCGGGACCCGATCGGTACATTTGGCACGCAAATCGAGGCAAGTCAAATCCGATGTCACATCAATCAAATGTCAAATCAATCAATCAATCCCATCAATCAATCATGGCACAATTTCCCATGCAATCCCATCAAGTCAACCAATCTATCAAGGTCACTATTTGACCTAACCCCACTTACTCTTTTATTTTGAATTTTTATTAATCAAACCATTATAATCTATCCTACTCTCTCTCCTCCTCCCCTCATTTGTTCGGCCACACTCTCTCCCTTCCCTCTCCCGATCGCCCTCTCTCTCTCAGTCTCTTCCTCCTCCACCGGTCGTCCACCGTGAGCCGCCCGTCGCCGTCCGCCTCCGTCACCGCCGGCCGACCTCCTCCACGCCACGGTGAGCCTCTAACCCTCTTCTCCTCTTCATTTCGTGGTTTTAGAGACCCCAAACAGACCGTGACTCCCTCATTCCCTCTCGGTTCCAGCTCGTTCGCCCGTCCACCGTCGTGTCGTCGCCGTCGTTCGGCCGCCACCGACGCCGCCAGCCCTCCTCTCCTCTTGGTAAGTTCTCTTACCCTTGTCTCCTCATTTCCGTGACCATGAAGGCCACTTGAACCCCCAAAACCGGCCTGATCTCTCTCCTCTCCCTCTCGGCTTCATCCGCCGTGTAGAACGCCGGCCACCGACCGCCCCATTTCCGCCGTCCAGCCGCCACCGTCCGCCCCACCGGTAAGCTTTACTCACTAATCATGACCTAGGCTAGTTGTATGCATGTGTGGTTGATTGAATTAGTTGCTAAGTAAGGTGATTTGTGGGTAATGTGTGTAATTGGGTATGTTGGGCTTGGACTAAGCTTGTGTATGAGATGGGCCGAGCGTGTGGGCCACTAGGAAATTTAGTTTGGGCCTTGAATTGTAATTAATGGGCTGATATGGGTAGAATGGGCGTGTGGATGAATGGGCCTAAGGGTCATAATGGGCTCGGGGTTCTAATTTTATACTAATTGGGCCAAAATAAACCTAATTGAACCCAAGATGGTTAATGGGCCTTGTATGGACGAAAATTACAATTAAACGGGCCCAAATTATGATTTGAAACATCAAAAGATGAGGCCCAATAGTGGACATGGGCATAGGATGACTAAATGGGCCTAAAATGGGCTAATTGGGCCTATCTGTCCAACTTTTGAAAATGGGCTTGGGCCCTACACGAAAATTTAATAATAATGGGCCTTAATTATATAATGGACCTAAGAATTGATTCATGGGCCTATATCTGGTTAATGGGCCCTAGTTACTAATTCCGACTCTTACTAAGCCCAACTAATGGGATAATACTCTTAACCTACTTACTAATGGGCAAGAACCCTTAATCGACCTACCTTATGGACCTAGTTATTGAACTACACCCAAGAATGGGCTTAACCCCCATCGACTAACATGGGTGTTTGGGCTTAGGCCGAATTATCGAATCCGCTAAGATGAGAGTCCAATTGTTATGGGTCTGACCCGAGAATTAATATGTGATATCCTATCGAACCTGTCTAGCTAAGGAATTGTGCATGGGGTCCTTGAATCTCATATGGCTTGACTTGTAGAGCACGTGAATATTTGATGATTTCTTGATGTGCTCTGTACTTGTGCGCATATGCCATTTCATGCATGCTCTACGTCTGATGTGCTGATTTCAATCATGTGGCCCCGTATACATTGAGAGCATGGTATGAGTCACCAGAGATGTGACATGAGAATGTGCCCAGAGGGGAAATGGAGAGAAAAGGGAGGCCAACGTAAGGCGTTCGAGACGCAGTGTGGTATTTGCCGAATGGCTGAGAGTGAGCCCTGATGGGAATTGGAGTGATAGACGGGCATGTTCCATTGGGAACCGATATGGCCGACTGAGGCCTGTTTCATTTGCATATCGCATTGTGATTGTCTGCTGTTATTGCCCGTCTGTGTATTTTGGGTCGTGCCGATATACCTTGCCTATCTATTTTCGTGTTGAGGGTCTGGTACCGAGAGAACTGAGAGTGTCTGAGCCCTGGACCGCGAACCTAGTCCACTGGATAGAACCGACCCTACTAGTATACGCTATCCTACGTTAGGATTAGTGGTGAGCTTGCTGAGTTTCGACTCACGGGCGGTGGTTGCCCTCTTTTACAGATCCAGGTAACCCATGATGGCCGCACCGCCGATGCTTTTTGGATTGCCAGTACAGATGGACACAGAGATCACCCTCCATTTTGATATGCACGCCACTCTGTGGCATAGGCATGTGACCACCGTGTTAGTAGATCAGGGTGGACCTTATCTTGTACCCCATAGATACGAGGCCTGGTTTAGAGAGGGCCTGTATGGCTTCGAGGGACCTCAGAGAGACTCCCCGATTCCCATGGAGGACGACCCGATCTTACTGCAGCCAGCCGAGTATGGTGGCGAGGTGATCGACCCCGACCCACTGCAGGAGATGCCGTCCCCAGGACGTTCCGAGATCGATGGTCACGAGGAGGGTGACGCCATGGACACAGACGAGGAGGACCCAGAGGAGGACCCAGAGGAGGATCCCGAGGAGGAGGAGGCTTGAGGTGGACTGAGTTCGCTGTATCTGGTCTAGTTTTGAGAGCGTAGATAGTATGACCATAGTGAGGTTTTCTTTTGGGGTCTGTACTTGACGCTCCATATATATATATATGACGTGTATTTCTTTTGTAAAAGTGTTCTTGTCCTTCTGCTACCCTACTGCTCTATGCATGTATGTATGTATAGAAGGCACGCTTCCGCAGGTTTTCGATTGTTGTCATTTGCGCTAGCGTCGCTTGGCCGCGATGAGCATCCTGGGCCGTACTCGTACTCGTAGGCCAGGGCGTACGCCAGGGTTCGTTGGAGGACGACCCGATGTTGCCAGCGAGTATGGGCGAGGTGATCGCAGGAGCTGCCGTCCCCAGGACGTTCTGAGATCGATGGTCACGAGGAGGGTGACGCCATGGACACAGACGAGGAGGATCCAGAGGAGGACCCAGAGGAGGACCCCGAGGAGGATCCCGAGGAGGAGCTTGAGGTGGACTGAGTCCCGCTGTTTCTGGTCTAGTTTTGAGAGCGTAGATAGCATGACCATAGATGAGGTTTTCTTTTGGGGTCTGTATCTAACGCTTGATATATATATGATGATGTATTACCTTTTGTAAAAGTGTTCTTGTCCTTTCATACTACCCTATTATCTTGTGTATGTATGCATGTATAGAAGGCACGCTTCCGCAGGTTTCAGATAGTTGTGTGCGCTAGCGTAGCTTGGCCGCGATGTACATCCTGGGCCGTCGCTACTCGTAGGCCAGGCGTACGCAGGGTTCGTTACGATATGAGCAGGGATGTCGCGAGCTCGATTGGGGTTCGGGGCGTGACATCCCCGTTCGAGTGGTATCAGAGCAAGGTCAGCTCGATACGAGACCATTCGAGGATCTGGAGTGATAAGGTTGTTGATTTTGGGGTAGTTAGATAGACAGACCCTAGACCTAAGGGTTAGAAAGGGTAGAATGCATGAATTGATTGGCGCATGTGCTTGCAGAGTTAGATGATTAGTCTAGTAGACTATAGACTATGATGTTTAAACTAATCTGCAGATGCGTCAGGACCTGAGGTAAGGTTCTAAAGCATAGCCCCATGAGTAGGGTGCTTGATTGCTGATTGCTGAGTGGTTAGATTGCTAGATACTGCTTGTGTTTGTATGCCTAGTCGGCTGTTGCGCGCTGCTTGACCATCATGCATTGCACGATTTCTGCATCAAAAGAAAAATGGTTTAAAATGAAGTTGATTTAAAATAAAGATTTGAGGTTTGAAAAGTGCATGCATCATATTTTATTGGGTTGGGTAACCGTCAGCCTGGTATGGGACAGGTCTGACGGGACGTCTAAAAACTGCAATGAAGCGTGGTATGGGACACGTGGAGTGGGATTCTCTCTGGCTGTGGGTAACTTAGGACAACTGTTCGCACCAAGAAATGAGGAGGGCGGGGAGTGGTCGCCGGGGCAGAGACCCGATCAAGGAGCGGCTCCCGACAGGCTTCTAGTTGAGGTGGCGAACAGAGTGGCCTAGGTTGTGCATTGTCAGGGTGAGTCTAGGTGTCTTCCTAGTCCAATTGCATTTAAAAGCTGCAGCGAACTTTCATGCATATTCATGTCAGTAGACGCGACAGTAGGCGAAAGCTTGATTGTTAGTTTAGAATTTCGAATTCCTGAATGGGAATTTCGTTGGTATAGGTGTGAGTGAGAACTAGAAAGGATGAGCAATAGGGGCAGAAGACCCAGTGCTGGAGCGTCGAGTTCAAGGGCTCCTGCACCTGAAGGAGACCCAAGGATAGAGGAAATGATGAGGGTGCTGACTGAGGTTAGCAATCTGATGGGTAGGCAAGCTGCTGAGAGAGCTGCCACTGTTGCCCAAGCAGCTGAGGCCGCCTTGGCCGCTGCAAATGGAGCCCATGGGGGCAATGGGCATGGCAATGGAGGACGTCAGACCCATCACATAGTGGAGCAGTTTCTGAAGCTGCAACCCTCGAAATTTGATGGCACTGGAGGACCTGAAGTAGCTGCCTTGTGGATCGAGCAGCTGGAGAAAGCATTCACCGTGCTTGGATGCACGGATGAAGAGAAGGTCTCACTGGCGACCTATCAGCTCCAGAGCACTGCAGATGATTGGTGGAAGGCCACCAGAGGACGAGTCTTTCCTGATGGCATGAGGCCAAACTGGGCTGCTTTCTGCGCAGCATTCAATGGAAAATATTTCTCCGAGGCTGCCCAGGAGAGGAAAATGGAGGAGTTTATCAGACTTCGCCAAGGGTCAATGACAGTGGACCAGTACGAAGGCGAGTTTGCCAGATTGTCCAAGTTCGCTCGAAGGCTGATAGAGGACCCATGGGACAAGGCCAGAAGGTTCAGAGAAGGACTGAGGCCTGAACTGAAGAGTATGATAATCGCTACTGGGCTGAGGGACTACAACGAGATTTATGAGAGAGCCCTGGCGATAGAGCGAGACCTACAGGAGAAGGCTGCCGCATCTGGATCGCGGTTCATGCCAGGAAGGAACTTCAGAGATTTCGGCAAGAGGCCGATGAAGGACACCCGCAGGTTCGTCCCACCTGCGAGGAGAACTTTGGGAAAGCCACCACACCCTGGGAATCAGAACTGCCGTGATTGTGGCAGAAGGCATGGGAACAGCCCTTGCCAAAGAAGACTGGGGGATGCTTCAGGTGTGGTCAGATGGGGCATATTCAGAGGAACTGCCCGAGGAATGGACCAAGACCCCAGTTCCAACCGCAGCAGCAGCAGATGGTGAATGCCCGCAAGGAATTCTGAACCGTCCACCTGCTCAGGGACGAGTCTATGCAGTGGCGCGCAAGGATGCTGAGAATGCGCCAGGGGTGATCACAGGTACCGTTTCTCTCTGTGGTCACACCGCTTATGCTTTATTCGATCCGGGTGCATCCCATTCGTTCATATCTGCACGTTTTGCTGAGTTGGCTGGAATAGAAACTAGACCGTTGGATGTTGTATTGCATGTGGCCACCCCGTTGAAAGATAAAGTAATTGTTATGTTAGGGTGTAAGGGGTGTGAGATAGCTTGGGAGATAGAGTTGAGAAGATTGACCTAGCTGTCCTGCCCATGTATGATTTCGACGTAATTGTTGGCATGGATTGGTTGGTTAGACATGGAGCAGTTATTGACTGCAGTAGAAGTATAATAAGGCTGAACCCAGTAGATGGGCCTGAGTATGAGTTTAAAGGAAATCGAGGTGGAACCTCAATTCCTTGGATTTCTGCACTAGAAGCAACCAAGCTGATGGATCAGGGTTGCCTAGGATTCTTGGCATCTGTAATAGATTCGTCGGCTCAAGAGGTGAAGCTAGAGGAGGTGCCTATAGTAAGGGAATACCCCGATGTGTTTCCTCAAGAATTGCCTGGCTTGCCACCAGAGCGTGAAGTAGAATTCGTAATTGAGTTGGCACCTGGAACTGAACCAATCTCTAAAGCACCGTATAGGATGTCGTTATCTGAGTTGAAGGAGCTGAAGGTGCAGATGCAAGAGCTACTGGATAAAGGATTTATCCGCCCCAGTGCTTCACCATGGGGAGCTCCGGTGCTGTTCGTAAGAAAAAGACGGATCACTAAGGCTGTGTATAGACTACAGACAGCTGAACCAAGTGACGATCAAGAACAAGTATCCCCTGCCAAGGATAGATGACCTGTTTGATCAGCTGGAAGGAGCGTGTGTGTTCTCCAAGATAGACCTAAGGACAGGCTATCACCAGCTAAGGATCAAGAAGGAGGATATCCCGAAGACTGCCTTTAGGACGAGATATGGGCATTACGAGTTTACAGTCATGCCATTTGGGTTGACGAATGCCCCAGCAGCGTTTATGGATATGATGAACAGAGTGTTCAAGGAGTTTCTGGACCAGTTCGTAATAGTCTTCATCGATGATATCCTGGTATACTCGAAGAGCTCTGAGGACCATGAGCAGCACTGAGGACTGTCCTACAGACACTAAGGGAGCATTCCCTATACGCCAAGTTCAGCAAGTGCGAGTTTTGGCTCAATAAAGTGGCGTTCCTTGGGCATATAGTGTCTGGTGAAGGAATAGAAGTGGATCCAGCTAAGATTGAAGCCGTAGAGAAATGGCCAAGGCCAACGACCGTGACTGAAGTACGAAGTTTCCTTGGATTGGCTGGATATTACAGACGCTTCGTGGAAAGGTTCTCCGCGATAGCCGCTCCAATGACAAGATTGTTGAAGAAGGAGTCGAAGTTTGAATGGAATGCAAAGTGTGAGGAAAGTTTTCAGGAGCTAAAGGATCGACTGACTTCTGCGCCAGTATTAACCATCCCATCCGGACCTGGAGGATTTGAGATTTACAGTGATGCGTCACTGAGAGGTCTAGGATGTGTCTTGATGCAGCATGGAAGAGTAGTGGCTTATGCATCTCGACAGCTGAGGCCGCATGAGATGAATTATCCGACGCATGACTTGGAACTGGCAGCCATAGTGTTCGCATTGAAGATTTGGAGACATTATCTGGTGGGAGAGAAATTCCAGATATATACAGATCACCAGAGTCTGAAGTATTTGTTCTCGCAGAAGGAGCTTAACATGAGACAGCGTCGTTGGATGGAACTGTTAAAGGACTATGATTGTGATATTCTTTACCATCCAGGAAAGGCGAATAAGGTGGCGGATGCTCTGAGCAGAAAGTCGAGCATCGCGCATATGATGGTGAAAGAATGGACGTTGTTGGAGGAAATCAGAGACTCTGAGTTCAAGGTTGAAGTAGGAAGTCTCTCAAGCCTGATGGCTACTCTACAGATCGAGCCAGAGATTCAATTGAAGATCAAGGAATTACAGTCTACGGACCCCGATATTCAGAAGATCGTGATGATGAATGCCGAAGAGAGGAAAGATGACTTCAAGGTGACTGAAGACGGGATAGTAAAGTTTAGAGGACGTCTGTGTGTGCCAAACGACGAAGAGTTGAAGGAAAGGATTTATCAGAGGCTCACAGGAGCAATTATAGTATCCACCCTGGAAGTACGAAGATGTACCAGAATCTACGTCAGCACTACTGGTGGAATGGAATGAAGGTGGATGTGGCTAAGCATGTAGCCAAGTGCTTGACATGTCAACAAGTAAAGGCACAGCATTGCAAGCCTGGAGGACTGTTGCAACCATTGGAGATCCCAGAATGGAAGTGGGAGCACATCACCATGGATTTCGTGACGGGATTGCCAAGAAGTCAGAGAGGAAATGACTCAATCTGGGTGATAGTGGACAGATTGACCAAGTCTGCGCATTTTATCGCAGTGCGAAAGGATTCCACATTGGAGAAGCTGGCTGAACTGTACGTGAGGCAGATTGTAAGACTGCATGGAGTGCCAGTAAGCATTGTATCAGATCGAGATCCTCGCTTCACAGCCACATTTTGGAAGAGTCTGCAGGGTGCTCTAGGGACAGAGTTAAGATTCAGTACAGCCTACCACCCTCAGACTGATGGACAGTCGGAAAGGACCATACAGACTCTGGAGGACATGCTGAGAGCGTGTGTCATAGACTTCAAAGGTGGCTGGGAGGAGCAACTGCACTTAGTGGAATTTGCCTACAACAACAGCTACCAGCAGAGTATCAGGATGGCACCGTTTGAAGCATTGTATGGAAGGGCCTGCAGGACGCCAATCTGTTGGGACGAAGTTGGTGAGAAGAGTATAACAGGCCCAGAGTTGGTTCAACAGTCAGTAGAGGCAGTCAAGGTGATCAGAGACAGACTGAGGACCGCCCAGAGTAGGCAGAAGAGCTATGCAGACAAGAGACGTAAGCCATTGGAATTTCAAGTTGGAGATCATGTCTTTCTGAAGGTGTCGCCGATGCGAGGATTATCTCGGTTTGGCAAGAAAGGGAAGCTGAGTCCCAGATTCGTTGGGCCATTCGAGATTCTGGAGAAGATCGGGACACTGGCTTATCGTCTGGCACTGCCGCCGAACTTGTCGCAGATTCACAACGTGTTTCATGTATCGATGCTGAGGAAGTATGAGCCAGATCCTGGCCATATACTCGATCATGAAGTCATTGAAATGGATGACCGCGTCTCCTACGTGGAAAGGCCAGTAAGGATTGAAGATCGCAAGGAGCAAGTGCTCAGGAACAAGACGATTCCACTGGTCAAGGTCATCTGGGAGCACCATGGGACCGAAGGAGCCACTTGGGAAAGTGAAGACGAGATGAAGAAGAAATACCCCATCTGTTTGAATAGCCAGTGTAATTTTGTTTTGGAGTAAGAACTGTAGACTGTAAATTTCGAGGACGAAATTTTTATAAGAGGGAAGAATTGTGACAGTCTGAAAATTCGACCCATTTGTCGGAATTTCTAAATGAATGGAAATACTTCATTAATACACTCTAGTCGACGCTCACTCAGGATTAGCTACCCTGAGCTGACCAACCGAAGGGGAAAGGCTATCTGGGAATTTTTCCCAATCAGCCGCCCGTTGGTCTGAGACTGAGACAGGGTCGGTATTTAATGAAATTGACCACAAAATGAAATCCGACATTGGACAATCGAATCAGTAAGGTAAACACAATGAAGAAATGAAGTCAGTTTCAGAAATGTCGACTGAAGGTCAGACAGCCGGTGCACGTCGAGAAGCAAGACGTGAATGGAAAATTACCGAAATGCCCCCGGTAAATGCTCAGACCTTAGAATGAGACTAATTAGGATTTTTGAGAGTAGATTCGATAGACCGACACCAAATCCAGTCCAAAATCCGTTCGCGCTCGGGACCCGATCGGTGCATTTGGCACGCAAATCGAGGCAAGTCAAATCAGTTGTCACATCAATCGGATGTCACATCAATCATCAATCAAGACAATCAATCAATCAATCAAGGCACAATTCCAAGGAAATCAAATCCATCACTCCATCAAGGTCACTATTTCAACCTAACCCACTCACTCAATTTGATTTTAAAACTCTTATAATCTCCCCTCACTCTCTCCTCCCCTCATTCATTTTCGGCCGGCTTCCTCTCCCCTCTCCCGACGTCTCTCCCTCTCGGCCTCTCCCGTTCGCTCGCCCGGCGCCCGCACCGTCCCCTCCGCCCGTCGCCGCCGCGACTCCACCGCCACCTCACGGTCCCATCTCCCACGGTGAGTCCTTAGTCTCCTTTCCCTTGTTGTTTGCCGTGAGTCCTTGAAGCCGACCTCACCGTCCCTCTCTCTCTTCCTCTCGGCCCGTGAAGTCGTCCACCGTCGCCGTCGTCATTCGCGTCCGACGCCACCAACCGCACCGTCCAGCTTCGTCGGCCACCACCCATCACGGTAAGCCCTCATCCCTTCTTGCCGTGGCCATTTGTCCCTTGGTGAGCCGAACCGAACCCAACGTCTCTCTCTCCTTCTTGTCCTAGCTCGCTCCCGACCGACCGCCGAGAAGCCGCCGTCTCCGGCCCGCCGCCCTTCACCGACCCAAATAGGTAAGCTTCACTTCTAATCTTGACCTAGGCTAGTTGTATATGTGTGGATGGTGTGTTAGGCTAATAAGGTGATTATGGCTAAATGTGCAATTAGGCTTAATTGTGCATTAGAGTAATTAGGATTTGTGTTGGGCCGGCCTAGCCGTGGGCTTGGCAAGTTAATTGGGCCTTGAAAGGCTAAGAATGCCGAATGAGGGATGGAGGCGTGAGGGATGGATGGGCCAAAGGGAAACTAATGGGCTTGGGGTTCTAATTTTATGCTAATTGGCTAACAAGCCAATGAACCTAATTTGGATAATGGGCCTTATATGGACGAAAATGGGCCTTTTAATTGGGACCAAATTCTAATTTAGACATCAAAACATAAGGCGCACTCAATGTACATGGGCCTAGGATGAATAAATCGGGCCTATAAAATGGTAATTTGGGCCTATTTGGAATAATCTGTTTGACAATGGCTTGGGCACTAACGAAAAGTAATAATAAGGCGTGAAATATATAATGGACTTAAAATTTATTCTGGGCTATATTTGGTTAATGGACTTAGCATACGAATTGGGAACCAACTAATCTTAATAAGACCAACTGGCCGT
>JAGVVM010000452.1:0-70330 GCA_019149425.1 Psidium friedrichsthalianum | reverse complement strand
ACCTCATCTCTGACGGAAGTTGGTGGTGCAAAATTCCCTTGTCAGCAAATGATTGTTTTTTTCTGATAGTCATGAGTATCCTCACCAGCAGAGGAGCTAACGCCACAATCCATTCAATCTGCTCTGATAAAATCAGCAAATCTTACTGGGGGGATCTTTGTCGCCTGTAAATGATGTTTTATTGACTGTTTTAGAGAAATGGTGAACTCAAATCAGCTAATTGAGGCCTGCCGCACTCAGTAGAGTTCCTCTTAAAGAATGTTTTCAGACCGCGCTCTGCCGACCTTGCAATTGCAGAAGCCTCCTCTTTACGGATCTCGGGGGGAGAATTCGCGATGACGAAATACTAAAGATGCAGGGGCAGGGCTCTAGTCTTGAGTTGCTATACTAAATGACTGTAAACTTTTGTTTATAGCTCGCTATACGATTTTCAAGACAAATCTTCGCAGATCCTATATTGCAAAATATACTTGGGGGCATTTCGAATATTAATCCCTGGGTGCAAGTCAACACAAGGTATTTCTGTTGCTACAAACATCTGTCCTGACTCCACTATATTCAGATTCATCGAACACAACTCACCGACCCACGGACACAACAACCAACTATTTTCAGTTTTTTTTTTCTGTTCTTCTGTTTTGTACTTACATTTTTTATTATCTTGGCTTTTCCTCATTATCAGTTTCCTTTGTTGTATATCTCTCTGTACTCCTGTCGGCAGCATTTTCAACATTTGTTGCTAATTGTAGGAAGGTGTGTGATAACGGTAGGAATCATGTTTTTACAATCAGGTGTACGTGGGAAACTTTTTTTACCCTTCTCCTCTTTATTGACGTTTTTATATTCTCGTAATAGAGTTTCATGGCTATACTTTTCTACATTGGAAATCGCTTTTTTTCCATTTTCATGGGAACCTTATCTTGAATCATGCTTTTGGATATGTGTCTATACTTTTCTTTTTTCAACACAAAAACCCCGGAATTTGGTTCCCTATGGTTCTCAATTTCTTTTTTTTATTTTCTTTTATTTTCTTCTTGACATTATTTTCTTGAGTCCCCCTGGGACCCGCCCTCTTCAGCCGACTTTTTGTATCTAGATATTATTTTCTTTTCAAATTGTTTTGGCCTCACGGGTCATTTTGGGTTCAAAATCTTTTGCAGTGCATTGCCCCTTTGTCTTTAAGCAACCTGTCATAGTAAATCCCTAGCATTTTGGTTATGTTATCTGCTTTCCCTATCCCTTCCTGTTTGTATGCTCTCCTTAATGCATATATTTGCGTGACTTCAGTGAGACAGATTTTGATATACTAATACACCTTCCATATAATGTGCAACGGTTTTTGTGTTCGATGCTTCGAAAAGGAGTCATGACCAATATATCTGACTTTGTGACGTTTACTTGACAGATTTTAGTATTTCAAGTAGAAATTTTTTTTTTTTTTTTTAAGGCTTTTTTGTGTTTTTCTGAGGCTGTTTGGGGGTTTTTTTCATTCATAATTTATAATTTACTGACCTTAATTTCTTTCATTTTCTTTTCGTACTTGGAGAGGAACGCAGCATATGGACAACAAGGTTAGTTTTTTTCTCGCACTGAATGTCCCCTTTTCTCAAGTTTTTCTTTCCTAGTTTCGCTCTTTTTCCCCCTTGTTGATGATTTTTTTTTCGTATGTAAAATTAACCTTTCCAGTAAACTCACAAAATCCTATAAAGTTTCAAGCTTTGGAAATTCTTACTTCCTTGCACAAGATTTCAATTCTTCTTTCTGGCTAATTAAAAATTTTTATTGGCCAGAGATCACGGAATAAACGTAACTTGGAAAATAATTTTGTTGGAGAAGGCAGATAAAGGAATTTAAAATGACACTTTCTTCCCTCACAACAATGAAAGTGGGGTGTCATTCCCCATGCATGCCTAGAAACTTTAATGCTGAATTGTCTTCTAATGTATGTATTCGACCATAGATGATAACTGGAATATTTGCTATTCTTTTAGTAAAGCCATGTTGCCTACTAGCGTAGCTTGCCTGCAGCTGTTGATTTTGACAACACACAGGGTACAGCTTCATATGTGACCCTGACATGACAAATTGTGCTCCATGGCCTTCATGTCATCAGTTTGCATCTCTTTCACTATGTGGGCTCTATTTCACTGGTAACAAACTTAAATCCATCATGTCGATCATTTGTTCTTCTTTCCATCTTTACTTTCTTTTTGTCATCTGACTTTTCTCTACCCATACTTGGTTTTGATGACAGCATTGGTTTGTGTTTGACCTTGCAGAAATGTCACTGCCTGCGTTGCCAACTTCAGAGACCATGAAAAACCCTGGTATGCACCATTACCATGCAACTTTTCACCCATGTAAATCTGAGTTTTGCTGATTTATATTATATGTGAAGTTAGGTGTCGATAAAATGCACATCCCTAACAAGATTCACCTATCTAACTTGGTGGAAGTCATATATGTGGCTCACATGAGAAAGCATTCTGCTTGGCAATGCTGTTAACTGAGTTCATCAGCGTGGACTGAAATGGGTTTGTATCTGTAGAGATCCGACTGACCCAATTTTTTCTTCTGGATAAAGCGGTCTAAGTTATCTTGAAATAGGAATAATTAGTCAAGGTCAGACAGGACTTTCTGGATCTGTCAAAGCTCCCAGTGAGTCTTCAGACCCTAATCTCTAGGATTTACTCTCAGCACTTTGAAGAAACATTAATCAGTTACAAAGCTGAGCCCTCAAAGCCGACTATTGCTAGAGATTTCTCGGAAGGAGAGTCACTTTCTGTTCAGCTGCCACGCTTTTGCATGTTAGGGGGTTTCATTAATAAAATCTAGCCATTCTTTTCTGGTTCATGGCTTACCCCCTTGGCACTTGGTAGTGCCTGCTTAGCTTCGACAATGATCTGTCATGCCCCGTTAGGGATGTAGTTTGGAAGACCTCCCCGTGAGCCGCTATTCTTTAAGGCCACACACACTTCTTCAAGCAAATTGCTCGTCTGTCCTTGTCTGTGAATGTATTTCGGCCTGTTTGCTTAAATTGTTTGATGCAAATTGGTTTCATGCAGATCTTTTTGGATGTTAACGATAGCTAGCTAGTCCTCGTGGCAATTTCACACTCTCTCTTTTACCGGTCTGATTCATCGAACCCCAAAATGTGCTTACCATCTAGTTTCTTGGTGCAGGATGCCGTGGTGTCGGGGTGGAAATGATGGTTCCCATTTTTTCATTATTTCTTTTCAGTGCAATTTTGTGCTGATGAAATCCAGCTGAGGGTTGAGCAGTTCCCTATTCCGGGCATGTGGGAAATTAACACGGAGTGGCCATATTTTTACCTGTATATTGTTTTTGAGTAGCCTTCTTGTATAGCATCTCTTCTTTTTGCTCTCTCTCTCTCTCTCCCCCCAATTTTTCTTTGTGATTGGTTGTACCTGATCTCTATGAGCTTGAGTTAGCATATTTGCCTTCTCTTTGTTCTCTCTGTTTTCTTCCCAGAAGAGATTGGGGGACCCCATTACACACAAAAAGCAAAAGTGCATGGCCACTCCTTAATATTTACCCTGCTCTCACTTTAACGAAACCAATGTAATAATCAGAATCATGGGAAAGTTTAGTTATTGATAAGATAGGGCGATCTTCAATTCAGTGACTTCCATTTATTCGAAAACGTATTTCCAAATCTTTTTATCCATATCTCGTATTCAAACTTGAAAGCTTTGTTCTACAATGCGTGCATGATTTGCATTTATGATAAATTGGATTTTAAGAGAGAATAAATATTGTTCAAAGTGTTAGAGAAGTTATTCTAACTATTTAAGCAGAGAGATATAAAGATGACTAGGCTTGAGAGGGTAATGTCCACGGTAAATTTGTTTAAGATCAACAATGATCCCTTCTTTTGAAATTTGACCGACCGATAATTTTTTACCTTCACGTTATTATCGTATGCATATTACTGAAAAAGAACGAACAAATTTGGAATACGTATTATCGTACTTGGTAATTCAATCATGCGGCGGTTTGTCTATTTGAAGATATAGGGCATTCCATGGATAGTGTAATTATTCCTAAATAAGACTCGTGCACTAGATACGACGGGTGATAAGCATGACAGTCTCCATTGATTCCATTGATATAAGTTGACAAGTATGGCGATCTCCATTGATTCCATCGATATTAGTTACAAAAGGAAAAAAAAAAGTTAATATCACATAAAATTTTAAACTGATGCACTTGTGATAAATTTATTTTAAATTATTTTTGGACCACAAAAAATCCTAAATTAATACATATGCGATAAATTTATCATAAATTAATTTTTTTTACCATGAAAAACCTCAAACTGGTATATCTTGATAAATTTACTCTTAGTTGAATTAAGTTAATACCATAAAAATCTTAAATTGATACACTTGTAATAAATAGAGAGTAAAAAATTCTAAATTGGTATAACTGTTAACTGCTATGTGTCATTTAATTTAAGAATTTGATGGTTAGACTAAACAAAAATTAATGAAAGTAAACTTATTACAGATATATCAGTTTGAGGTAAATTTGTCATAAATTTACTAATTTATTATTTTTTGTGATTAAAAATAATTTGGATAAATTCAGGTGTACGAGTTTGAAATCTTTCGTGATATTACCCTTAAAAAAAAAAAGTTCCTTCACCTCGTCGGGGTAACCCGACCCAACTCGAACTCCGATCTCTTGCGCCGTTTTTGTTTATCCCGAGTTGCGTCCTACGCAAAGCCGTTGCTCAACCAATTCTTCCGTCCGGGCATCTGCCGTTCATCCTTCAATCCCCACAAAACCCTAATCTCTCTCTCGACCTCGATCGATGGACATGGCTGGTTTGGGTCTCTACCACACGGACTGCGAATCTATACTGTCGCAAATTAAGCATCAAGAGAAGCAGCTCGCGCTCAAGAGAAGGTCCTTTCGTTTATGCGTTGATTGCCTGAATTTCTCGTTTGTATGCATACGCGTATCGATGGTATGTCGCTTTTCTGCGCATCTTAGCTTCAATGCAATCTTTTCCCCAAAGGAGAGGATTGATTGACGGGTGTTTAATCTGGAGCTTCTGATGCCTGGGAAAGTTACTAGTTTGTAGATATATTTCCGTTTGACAGATGAGAGTTTGTTGATGTCGTTAGATTTTCTTTGTTTCAGCTGATTTTTAGTTGCATTTGATGTGACGAAATCGAAGTAGCAGAATGAATTGAAGCCTTCACTCTCAAATTCTCTTCCTTTGAAGTCTTGTTCTTCCTGCTATTTTTCTCTTTCTTTTAACCAGCAAATTTTTTTTTTTTTTTTTCCGAATTGGACAGCAACATGCTTCTCAAGTTTTCTGGTCAATTTGATTGACGCAGAATACCAATAAGATGTGCAATGTTCTCTTTGTGAGTTGACGGTGTTATTTAAAAATGCGTGTAGGTGGTTGATGGGGTTACCATTGTCCAAGTCAGAGTTAAAGCATTTAGAAGGGCCGGAGTTTTTCAAGAAGAAGTAATTTTTTTTTTTGTTCAAGCTACTTCTACGCTGCTTTTTTGTTTTGGTAGATTCTAAAATGGTCCCTTTTTCTTTGTGGTCATATATACACATTGAATCGTGAAATTCACGTTAGGAATTTATTGGTGCATTTTCAGGGCCCTACGTGAATCAATGCTCAGAGAAGATGATGTAAGTTCTTATGTCACCATTGCAAGATTTATTGTGATAGATTGTATTTGGTCTTATTTTCCTCTTTTTCTCTAGCATAAATAGTATTTCGGGCTGTCATTGCCTTGAGATATACTTATTAAAACATTTTTTATGCACCTGAAAATGGTTTAACTAGGGAAGTTTCACGAATGTGCCAACATTTTATATTTGTTATCAACCATCATTAATTTCTAGTAGAGAAAAAAAAAATCTTTCTTCGTCTTATCGTCCTATTTACTAATATTGTTACTACCTGTTGTTCTGTTCTTCTTCTAATCATAGCCTGGCTTGAAATGATCTGCGTTTTCGGTGTTGTGATTACTCGCCCTTTCTTAGAAGTATGCCTGAGGATTCATATGTTTTTCTAAAGCTAGTGCAAGTTCCTTAATTGAGTTGGCACTTCCTTCATCTGTTTTAGTCGCTTCTATTCACTTGCTTGGCACCGCGAAATTCCAAATTCCAGCCTAATTTTTCATTGGCACTATCTACACTGTAATATTACCTTGTCTATCATTTTCAGATATTCTATGAGACTGCAAAGATACATGTTGAAGAAGCTATCTTATCGCATGATATGGAACAAGGGTGCAGTGGTGCTCCAGAAAATGTTAAATCGTCTGACATGCCTAATTTGCTAAAGGAAATTCTACCTCATCTAAATGATATGACCAATAAGGGCCTTTATCATTTTGCTATGATAGTTACTAGGGGGTCTGTCGAGTTTGACAAAACTCGCTGGAAGATGAAGAAACTTATTAGGGAAACTGTCCGTAAAGTATGCCATATTGAAAAGAACACTCAATGGGATAATGTTACATTTAAGAAGCTCTATCAACTTCTAAATGACCCGCAGAATTTCCGAGGAAACTGTCTGAATCATTTGGCTCCTGTATCTCATTTTCAAAGGGTAGCGGCTTTGAAGCTCTTGGGTAGACTTGAGGAACTCTCTACACCGGCTCTGATTGCAATGTATAGGAAACTAAGACTTGTACAGGGGAGAGTGCCTCGGTTGGAGCCCTTTAAAAGTGGACGGAGCCGAGATGATCTTATCAATAAAGTGAGGAAAACTAGTAGAAACATGTTGATGGATCTTGGTTCTAGAGATTGTCTACCAGAACCACTAGCTAAAGCAATGGCTATAGCAGAATTATCTTTAAAGCTAGCATCAGGCTTTCAAAGTTCCGCAGGAACAAAGTTCTACCAATTTGCTTCAGAAATTAGAAGTTTGCAGGATGAAATTGTGAAGGCGCTTTGGCTCCTGAACTCAAAAGTTAGACTCCAGGAGCTGAAAGTTTTGCAGTCACTATTGGACCCCAGTGCTAAAGTTGCAAATAGTCGTCTACGAACAGCAGTCAAGAACGTTTTGACTGAGTATCTTTTTGAATGCTCTGATTTGGATGTGATCCCAAGGTCTTTATTGGAATGTCTGGCTTTTATTAACAGGAATTCTAGAACTGCACCATCCTTACCTAAGGAGGAAGTTGAAGAAGAAGTGGAATGCATTTTGGTTGTTAGTGCCCATATGAAGCAGAATGTCTGGGATTTGCTTCCTGAAATTGGGTATCATGCAGATTTCACCAATGCTTATTTTGAGGAATTGGAGGAAAGTGATGACGACGCCGACTCTGATGATGAAGATGAGAGACATACAAGGATAACAAATAGTGGAAGGTCTGACAACATTGATTCGTTGTTTCCAGTGGAAGGTACTGGAGAGTCTATTGCTGATACCTCCAACCTACTTCCGTTCGATATTAAGGCTAATGGTAGTTCTCCCAGTCACACCCCAAGGAAGTATTTTACAGTGCTGCTGCTGCTCTTAAAACTGAGACAGATATCTCTCCCAATATTGCCTCCACTGCTGCTTTGTATAGTAGTTCCTCCTTGTTATTCCAAGAATCAAAGAGTTCTAAACACTTGTATAGTATGGATAGAGATAATGTAAAGCCATTGGGCAACTTTAGTGCTGCTCAAACGAATGGTGATGGTCCCTTCTCTTTTGTGTCACCCAACACAGGGCGTGCAAAATCTCTCGAGAGACACAAAGATGAAGACGATGAACTGAAGAATCAACAAAGTGATGTCTTGAACAGATCAAGCACTTACATAAATCGATACCTTGCTGTCCAGGAAGCTTGTGACGAAGCAAGTATAATTGCCTATAATTTTGTAGGTTATATATTGGAAGAATTTGCACAAAGAGAAGGTTTGAATGTAGAAATGAATGAGTGTTCCTATCTAGGACGTGATCAGTCCATTGAAGGTCATGAAGGTATACCAATCGAGCTTTATCCTTTGAGAGACAATACTGAAGAAAGGGATTCATGCTTTACTGTTGAAGCAGGGTCATTGTTCCCTAACTTTGGTCAAATCATATTTGTGAAAACATTAGTTTTTCCTTTGTAAGAATGGTGACTGAGTTATTGATTGCCCTTCAGTAACTTATATCATTGTAGATGTACCTTGTTGTGTTAATCAATTTGTCATCAGGGATAACCATTGCAACCCTTAAGATCATTTTAAAAGGTACTTGGTGAATGACATCAAATAAATTTCGTGGCCATCAAGTTACTCATGGCATTTACTGCTTTGCATGTTTAGATTGTCAGCAGAAGTTTGTGGTAATGACTGATAATGGCTATTTTGGTACCACTGCAGAAATGAAGGATTCTAGTCATCATGAGGGCTCAGAAGTTTCTGTTATCCATAGAGCACTCGAAAATTTAGTTCCATGCCTCAAGAAGAGGTATGACAGAGTTTTGCTCATCCCACTTATTGGCAAAATCGCGTTCTGTGCGTTTTTGTTTTATTTTTATCCTTTTGAATATGAAAGACAAAACTCATCAAAGGGTACCGGGGTTAACGTTGCTACAAAGTTTGATACAAGAGAGTTCTTCAAATCTAACAAATAAAAGATCACTCCTGATCTATCTAGTAGTTTGATTATCTCGCCTAATAGTTTTCCATGTTCTTTTCCTTATCAGTTATATTTCATATGGTATAGGAAATGATAAATGAGAATTTGGCGGTCTTGAGTTTGATTCCTACCTTCCTCTCTCACCCTCTGCTCATCAATCTGTATAATAGAAAATATAGTGAATCATTCCATAAGGCAATACTGCTGGTGCCATACTTTACTGATAAGTTCTGTGAGGTCTGGTTTATCGTTTCCCCTTGGACTTTTATGTTGAAACTCTTACTTTTTCATGCAGTGTGATGGAAAGATTGAAGGATTTTACAGGCCTTCCCTAGAGGTAGACTGTTGATGGGAGGGGAATCGTATCCTTGTTCCTCAAGTAAAACTCTGGGATCTTGCTTGAATCAAGCTTCATAGTTAATTGCTGCATATGGCGGGAGTTGAGGACTTTTCCTTCTTGGGCAATTATCTGGGGAAAGATGGGAAGACACGCAAAAAGATGACTTATTCAGCCAGTGAAAGAACACCAACTAGGCCTCATGCCTCATGGATGAAATGGATCCTATGAATCGCAAATAGTTAATCATCCTGATGCCATGGATTTGGATGGATATTGGCTCTGCTTGGAAGGTATACGTCTCCTCGTTGTGGACATGACTTCTCTGTCAAGCAACTATTTTGGCAATATGACTCTTGAGGGCAACTCAATTGCGAGAACCATGGCCTGTTTGCATGGGCATATTCACCTATATCAAGCTGACCTTGGCTTGAGCTGTGCATGATGTTCCCTCCCTCCAATGAGTTGATGTGGGCAAAAGGAATTAATCAACTCCTGCTGTCCAAGAGGCGATAGAAATGAAGCTCTGCCTATAGGGTTATTTGTTCTGAGAGAGGGAATGTAGGTTTTGCGAATGCAAGTCCCAGTGTTTCCTGAAGTTCAGATGATGATCAGTGATGTATTGTTATTCTTTGACCTCGAAGGTCATGGTAGCCCTACTCTGTATCTATCATTTATAACCAACCTAGCACTAACAACTACCAAGCAAAGGTATATGCCCTTGCAAGAACTATTGGGAAACAATGTTTTAGATATAGTGTTAGAATGAATATATAATTTAAATTCATCTTTTGTTTTCCCTTCCTCGCCCTTTGATTGATCGTTGTAGACTTGATAGTGCAATCGATTCCTCTCAATGCCATGGTATTCCGTCGCTTTCGTTCTCTCTCTCTCTCTTCTTTTGTTTGAAGGGTACTCTTGGCCTTTGTCTTGATTGGCACACTAAGCTTCTCCTCCAGCTAATTGTTGCCATATTAGCTTTAATTTAAACTCTTCTCGATGGTGCTAACTATCTGTTTTTTGGTTGAAGTGGCTCTTGTATCTAAATAGCATTTTCCCCTGGAGGATTCATAGGTCCAACCTTACGAGTGGCAACTCCAATTTAAAGTCTTTTTGGTGCACCTCCCAATCTCCTTTTCAATTTTCAACTCCCACGAGATGTTCTACTTCCTAACACCAGCTATAAATTAATTCCATGAGTTAAATAAGTCTTCAGGTTTGGCATGGAGAAATTTCATGTTCTTGTGACTCAGGACTGATGTGCACGAGCTTATGAAATTTCCCAGTACACTCAGCACAGGACATGGAAGCTCCTTGTGGCTTCCTAGGTTCGTTCAAATGTTGCGCACAAAGTCGTTAGTTTTCTCTAGCTATTGACTTTGCTTATTTTGGTTGAGATGCATGTGAGAAGGGCTTAACTTATCCCTGACACATTGAAAATTATTCAGCTGGGCGAGAATGGTGAGCATCCAAAAACATAACGACCTCAGATTGCATAGGAAAGACCTGGTTAAATGGGTCTTTTTTCTTTCTTCCCTACACCATTCAATAGTTGAGGCATGCTAACATCCCCCTATTAAAATCATTCCAAATGGTCTATATATTCTTCCCAGTTTAACCATCCCAACATAATCCTTAGAAGATATTGTCGATAAATAGAAACGCGTCTTTTTCATTAACATATTGCAAATATTCCGCATGGTTAGGACAGTCAAACCAACGATTTGCTGTTTCCAACACTCACCATTCAATGGTGAAATACAACTAACACGTATGAGCTCTTCTTAGTCGACACTTTCCAGGAGCCCCTGTAATTATAATCAAGATTTCTCAACCAAGCTATCAAACGTTTATTATTTATCGGATGCACTTCCTGCACAATAACAGATGACACACTGTCGCACATCGGAGATCCAATCCGCTTGAGGCGTCCACACACACACACACAAAGAGAGGAATTGTGTTCTTGACCAATCCGTGTACACTCAGGCGAAGTAGCTAATCCAACGTTATCTAGAGGCATCATTTTCCCAAACATTGTCCCAAGATCCAGTTGGAGCGGCCTTTGCTTTCTCAGTGTAGCCCCGAGCGGCATGAGGATTGTCCGGTCCAGGAAGCGGAAGTCCGTCAGGGCCTGGCGGGTGAACTTTTCTGGGCTTTGTCCTGATCCCCAGCAGCCTCAACACAAATCTAGCAAGCTCACCATATAACATTCCAGACCGATCGAAAAGCTGCAGAACACGCCAGATTGCTGAGAGCATAGTATTGATACAGTAGCACAAGACAAAATCCTAACAAAAGCTTTCAAAGTGACATATATAGTTCCCTGATATCTCCAACGTAAGCAAGTACATAATATAACGAATTAGCGCTCTTACCATGCTACAGGTCTTTTATAGACAATGACATCAAGTAAAACCAATCATGACTCAAAATTTCCATCATCTTTAAAAGTGAAAAAAAAAAAATGAACTTTCCCCTCTCAGATTCACGCTAGCTTTGATCCCAAACATGCTTTTATTTTTCAGACGCACTTTCCTTTCACACCAATTTTACCAAAATGTATGGTAATACCTATTTATTTTTCCCTCCACAAACATTACAGCCCCCTTCACTTCAGTTACATTACATAGTGCAGTCCACTAAAGAAACTTGCATGGCAAACTGAAAAAGTTTAAGCAATGCAGTTTCCTAATTCAAACTTTGCTCCAGAATTCTCAATACGGACAGGACAGTATAGTCGCAACAGGCATGTGCTTGTACATATTTCCACACAGGGAGATGCACAAACTTTATGTGTTGTCAACTTCAACAGGGAGAGAAACAGGTGTTTAAGGTGAAAGAGCGTCTATGCAGCTGAATCATAATATCATAAATCACTCTATTAACAGAGAGAGACTGAAAGACCCAAATTTCATCACTCTGCAAATATATTTAACAGATAAGCCACAGGACATAAAAGACGACCTGAAGAAGCGCGGTCATAAACATGTGGAAGGCTTGAGTATTTTGGTCGATAAGAACTGAAATGCGGCCAAAAAAGTTTACCACTCCTTGCATCTGGCATTAGAGAAAAAGGTAGAATGAGCTGTCCATAAATAATTGGCACGACATCACCTTAATTTATACGTCTAAATATAGGTCTGAAGAACTACGTCTTAGCCCATTGCCTTAAAATAAAGATTGACGCCATTACTTTTACATGTTCTGAGTACAAAATCTAAGATTAAGAAAAATCTTTCACCTAAAAACAAGGTAACAACATGCAATTGCAGGAAACTTGGAACCAAAAATGGTATTTAGACATCATATTAGATATTCAAAAATGTCCTAAGACATCATATTTCATATTTCACCAGGAACTAAAATGCATCAAAGCTAACTAACTAACCAAGTGAATCACAAAACAAAGTTCCCCATAATGCCCCAAACAACAGACTCACATACATTTCATGCATTTAAGAATTTGATTAATCTCGCCAACTAAAATAACGGCTATGAGGTCCAACAAAAAAACTTAAGCCTTAGGTGAAGGTAAACAATGAATGTGTACACAAACGATATGGCATACGTTCACACCCCCTTTCAAGTGCAAACCAAACTGAGGATAGCACTTGGAATTGATAAAAGGGGGGGTCTCACACACGAAAAAAATTGAGATGGGAAGCCGGCTCTAATACCATGTCAGAAAACTCATTCCAAAGCTTAGGCATTAGATGGAGGGAGACAATATGTATATAAGGCCTATATAAAACCGTATACAAGGAAAGTGGGATACTTTAGCAGTCTCTAGAATTCTTAAGCTTGCATTTGGTAAATTAGCAAGGATGGGAAGAAGTGAATGTGATAAAGTTCATAAAAGCAGGACTCGAAAATGAGGACGAAGAGATTTACCAATCAATATATTTTTTTTTCTCGCAACAACAATCAATAACAAAAGCTTCTATTCAGTTCCGTCTAGAAGCACACGCTCGAAAGGGTCAAAGCAATCAGGAGCTGGGTACCCAATCAACATTCTTTAAATGAACTTCACAAGGAAGAGCAAAGTGCAAGAACATTGCTTACCACCCGTAAAAATGATATCCAAAACCCTGGAGGAGAAGGTGGCTCGCCATATGGACCGTTTGGATCTTGATCTCCATAAGGGCTTCCCATTCCCATCCCATAGCCACCCATTGGTCCTCCAATTCCACCACCATACATTCCACCACCATAGGGTCCAGAGGATCCATAAAGGCCTCCATAGCCTCCCCTATACATGGAGTTACCATACATACTACTGCCATACATTCCACCTGCTCCACCATACATTCCAGTTCCATAACCCGAACCGTAATTCAAACTAGAACCATAACCTGCACATAGAAGCAATTTCAAAATATGCATCAATTTGGATGGTAGTAAAAGATATCACCATCTGCAACAAAATCAATGGTCACCTCCATAGGTATTATTCTGGTAGCTCTGCTGCTCCCACGGCCTTGTAGGAACAGGCCTTCCCAGAGCATTCCTATTAGCAGTGGTAGTCCTGTCAGTTGATGAAACAATTTCTCCTGGTCTTGCAGTTCCTGAAGCCTCAACTACATCACTGGTGCTGCCACCAGATGGCGGTTTAAAAGGTGCAGGACCAGAAGAGGCACCGCTTCTCTCCCATGGTTTTGGTGGAGGAGCAGCTGCAATGGCAGAACATTGTTTTAACTCGAGTGTATAGAATGTTTCTGTGCAGGCGGAGAAACATTCAAAGAACGTAACAAGACAGGTATTTATGTATTACAAGAACATGATCATCACATGCAGGTCACAGCATCCAGCTACAAATTAACAAACTCTTTCATTTATCTAGAATGACAATCGGAAATCAGGCTGTAGCAGTAGCAATGCAAAGGGAGTAGAATGATGTAACTGGTCAAACTTCTCTTTACAACATCACCTACCAACTACCCAGTAGTTCTCCAATGATTTCATCAAGCAAGACAATCCCGAATCAATTCCTTAAAAAAGACTGAATTGAGCTAGTTGTGTATTCAGGTGGAAGATATCAAGTGTAAAATGGAACCACACCCACCACCGACCAAAGACTCACCAAGAAGACAACCCGAATCGACAGCGAACCAAAACAACAGCACATACGCTAGCGAGGCCCCAATTGTCTGCCATGACCGAAAAGAACACGTCCCCGATCACAAGGAAAAATCGAAATCAACGAGAGAGAACCTAGAATTCATCGCCGCCTTCTGCAGTCGGGGCTACAAGACGGAAAACCCTAGAATTTCCAGAATAATCCGACACGGGAGAAGAAAACAGGACAAGCATGCGATCGTCAATCAATCAAGAAAGGGGGAAAAGGGGGTCGATAACGACAAAGCTTCGGCACGAACCTGAAGGGGGTTGAGGATTAGACGCCATGGGAGCGGCAGAGAAGCGACATGAAAGAGAGAGAGAGATTTGACCGCCTTTGAATTGAAGGCCGGTGTTGTGGTGGTGGTGGGGCGATTAACGCAATAACCTGGAAGGGCCCGCTCCTGTTCATGGAAGGTAGTATTTATTCCTATTTTATGTTTATTATGACTTCTTATTTTTTGGTCAATTTTATTATGACTTTTCACTATTTTAAATTTTAATTGCAGTTTTTTTTTTGGCATTTTGTAATTACTTATTTATTACAACCCGTCACTAGTAATACGAGATAATATCGACTGCAATAAGGACGGCGACTGTTTTAGTACTATTATCTGTATTAAATTCATATATTTTCAGCAAATTTTCCTACACGCAGGTGAAAACATAGCCAATATAAAATGCCTCCGAACTTCTCTAGACGGGGAAAAATTCGTAATGCCAGCTCCATTGGGGGCTATCATACTGACCCGTCAAAAAAGAAAGATCTCAATGTAAGAATAAGAGAATTACAATGGGAGGATTTCCTAACACTTTACGGAGAGGATTCAGAGGTTTTTCTTGAGTTAGGAAGCTTTTCTCACTGTCCTTGTTTCAGTTGGTCCAAACTTCCTTCTCTTATGGTTAATCTTATAAATCAATATTTTGTTGTGGAGTTGGTTTAATGGCTAGGGAATGCAAATAATTGTAAGTATTCCGTGTGGCGCGATCACATGTTCTATTCTCCTAGCCACCATGCGGAAATATACTGATCTCACTCATCCGTCTTCGAGTCATCGTTTCAGGGACATATTGCAAGAACCCAAGATTTACCTACCAAGGTACAGCGTAGTTTACGTATCAGATGAATCTGTCTACGGGCTTTGATGAAGTACAGATTGGCAGGCAACCCTCTTTCTATCAAGGAAAATCTCCGAATGCAGAACCATGTTGATTGTGTCCCAAGCAATGCACTGCGGTTACCATCATGTAATGGATGAGCATGCAGCAAGTAGGATTTGGGCCACCTGCTTGAATCAAGATGACCATAATTCTGAGAGATTTTCATTTGAAAAGACCTGAAATATTGGATCAGATTGGTTCCTGCAAAAGAACGTGGAACGCCCAAGTAAAAAAAATTTCCGTGAGAACACAACCGAGAAAAAAGTGCACAAACTTGAGCCTGCTATATTCCCTTTCATTCTTCGACCAAAAAAAAAAAAATTACCTTTCATTCATTTTGTCACACACACTATGATGATAAAAGTCTGTACAGATTGGAGATCAAGAAAGGATCACAAGGTGTTCACTCCGTGGGGAAGTGCTATTTCTACAGCTGCTTCTGTAAACACTTCAGCTGCTTCTATCATTTACAGATGCTACACTCACTAAAAAGGATTCGAACATTTCTCTCCTTACACTCCACTCCTCCATCTTGATGTCCGTGCCGATCGATCATTCAAGTCACTGCTCAGAACCGTGAAGAGTACCGCCAAAAACGTTGTTGAAGATCAATCATGGACCTGGTACTGTATATGTAAGCACAATCCTGGCAAATTTCAAGCCCCCAACGATAAGATGGACGCAGATATTAGGAGCATCCTGCCAAGAAGCAATTGCTACTGCCAGAGCTGCCCATTGCAGCAGGCACATCGCGAACCAGAAACTTGACACTTCGTGTACCCACATATTCCATAATCTCGAGGCATTCCTGCAAATCTGAATCGCTAACCAGCATCACCCATTCTTCCTCATCATCCAAGTACTTGAGCTGGAATGTCCCATTTTGCAATTTGAATCTCTTGGACACTTCTTCATAAAGTAGGAAACACCCAGTGGAAGGCTCGAACTTGAAACGTATCATGTCGTCTTTGTAGGTCGCTTTCACGGTAACTTTAGACCCACTTTCATGTGAGCTCGCTCTTTCTTTAGGATGCTTTCCTTCCTCAAAGCTCTGAGAGCTTGAGGAACTGCCATGCATGATTGAACCGGAGCCAAACGAAGAATCTGTCATGCTGGAAGAAGCAGGTCTGTTATGCTCAACAATACCATCATCAACTGCAGTTGATTTAGAATCTTCCCTACATTCAATCTGAATAGTACTTGTTTTGTTCGCTTGCCCATGACAAATGTTGAGCAAATGTAAGCTCGAAGTTGAGGGCGCCAATTGCTCAGCACCAACACAGTACTTATCTTCCAATTTAATGGCAGAATTATTACCGCAAACAAAGGGTATTGATTTTTCCTCTTCTTGGATAGATGCTTCTTGATTTTGCACTGCTGGTTTTTTATCAGGAAAGGAGTTCTTCCGAGTATCAAATTCTTCGCTCATTGAACCTGCCGCCACAAATCCTCCAGTGTTTGGATCAAACTTCAACCTTCCCTGGACTCCCTGAACAGAATCGAGCACGGTTTGTATTTTCTTCAATGATCTGTTCACCTTGTTTATCTTGCGAGATGGCCATCTTGAAATTCCATGTTGTCTGCATATCCTTTTCAGTGTTGTGGGGCAAACTGCATTGCAGAAAATAAAATGGCTGACATTATTATTCGACTACCAAATAATTCTACAAGATGAACATCTTGTCCATGCACAAAAGCTTTATTACTGCATCTTCATTTCTTTTAATGGCTGAAAATGCCGTTTTAGCACTTGTCCATAGATTTGTCCTTTATTCCTCATCCTAAGGGTGTGCTTGTTTGAGTGAAATCATTTCCTATGAATTAGTTTTCTGAACTTTCAAGAGTTTAGCTTGCCCAAAACGATCAGTTAACAGAAAACCATTTCCGATTAAAGAAAATATGCATGCTTAAAGTTAGAAAAATGAAGTCCCCAACCTGAAAAGGGGAAAACCTTTTCCTGGAAAATGATTTCCCTAGAAAGTGTTTTCCTTTATCGTGAAGTGTCTTCTGAAACAAACGCATCCGAATTTGTTCAAAGACTCAACTAGCCCAGATCTCTTCTTTGTCCCTTTCATTCTCATACCTGTTATCAACATTTCATCCTGTTCCTTGTTCCTTCAACATCTTATTTTCCATTACATAGCTCTTTCTATCCTAAACTGGAACATCAATGAGAGACGGATTCATAGGCCGAGGTTACTTAAGAACTCTGATAGATCTAAATGAGAGAAACTATGCTGGTTAAATGTGATTCAAACAAGAGGAGATTTGACGTGGAAAATGCAATCAGCCATTGAGATATGGCAATTTAAGAGCCTGGTAACAGAATCTCACCACCAATGCTTTTCGCAGCATCCTTCAGACTCCCCGAAAAATACTGCTGGAGAACGCTCAGACTCGCTGTTTTCTCTGCTGTACTTCGCTTTTTCTCATGCTGTCTTCTTGATACACTCGTCACCTGTGAGACATTTGAAGAACTGTCAGAAGCCATGTAAGAGAACCAGTAGTTTTGTACACCGCAAGATCAAGCCTAAGCCATATCATCCAATTGAATATCCAGCAACTCCACATGATCACAACGTTATCTCCAGCTGGTTCTCTTTGAAATAGGCTCATGTCAATAGGTAAAGCCTTGGGGCATCAATTAAGTACACCTGATTTTGGACCGGTTCACTTTTCTAAACAGTAGTTACATAAGAGTAACTCCTTCATTGCAAACTGCACAATTTCCTTAATTAGTTGACGCCTTCACTGGATTTCTTATCAAAATCCTTTCTAAAGTTACATTCATTGGCTGACAGAGTTGGATCAACACTTGAAAGAGGATATTCATTGGCTGTGAAAGAAAGGGAGAGCGAGAGAGGAGAGAATGGGAGCGTGGCACACAAGGAAGAAGCTAGGGAATACAAGATGAGAATGGACAAAACAAACATCACTTTAGTCATGATTCCCTTTTAACGATGATGTGTTGTAAATGTCATGACTTCACTCATGATGCCCTGCAATACCAAGGGGTACAACTATTACCGTGCAGACATTTATCTGACTCAAAGGCCTGCTACGTCCTTTACAATTATTTGGCCACTGCTTTTGCAGAAAAGTCAAAAAGTAAGGCAGGAAAATGTAGTTGCCCCTGAGCCTCTGACTGCAGTCACATTGCAAAAGGCAGCCTCATTCCTCTACACGACGCCATTCTGTAATCTAATCTAGCGTAAATCATGCCAAAAAGAGAGACCAGAGAACAGAACACTACCTTCAGCTCTTTCAAGAAGATTCAAATTTATGCCATATGCATAAATAAATCGTAAATCCGAAATGGAGTTCCAGGTTGTATAGTATATATCTCTGCCACCCCAGAACCTATCCCGCAGATACTAGAGCATTTTCTTAACCTAAAAGCCTATCTTGTGACCCCTTGGAACCTCCGGAATCTGGAATCTGGAATCTGTTAGTACCCGCAAGTTACCAACTTTCAAGGAGTTGTGGGTTAACCAATATCAACATTGTTAAAGTATATCACATTGCTTGTCTATGAGGCTATTTTTCTCACCTAATAGCTTAAGCTTATCGGTTTGTATATTCTAAAAAACATATTCGACCCAAATTCCACATAGAATTTCTTCAGTGGAAATAAAAAACAGGACATATTCTATTGTTTTATTTTTTGGCCTACAGTGACAGCCTTAGCCTAACAGATTTTGGAGGGAAAAAGAAGTCATCCAATTGCAAAAATCCTCGTCAACTCTTTTAGACTCTGTAAACTGTTAGCTCTAGCAACAGGTACTGTTGCTGTATATATATATATATATATATGTATATGTATATATATCAGAAATTTGGTGTACTTCCAATTGTCTAGTAGCCCAACAAACATGAAAATATTTAGTTCTCTCACATATGATTACAATCCTGCCAGTTGTTATTCCCTCACACAATTCTTCATTATCAAAGATAAAAATATCATAGATTACAGCATGAAGGAAAACTTTTCTTTTTCTGAAACATTCTAACCCCAATTCTATCAGAGGGATGTTGAATGAAAATAACATCAAAGCAGAACTGCCAACTGAAGTGTTAAAACGAAGAATCCTAGGCAGATTGAGGGTGTTGGCAAGTGAAGGAAGTCCAAAAACAACATACCAAGGCAATAAGAGAAAAGTCTGCGTTAAACATGTTCCTCGCAGATAAAGATGGGTCAAGAAAAGGACCTGCTCTCGAGGAAGATCTGAGACCGTTCTTCTTGAAGCAGGTGCATTTGAAGGTCTCCTATCTATGGAAGACGTGCCGTTATCGGATAAAACTGTCTGATGGCTCCCTCTATACGCAGGAATTGGTGACATGTTTGGGAGTGATACTTCCTGTAACTCAGCTTTAGAGCCTTCTGTACTGAATAATTCTGCATCTGATACCGTCCTCAAAGTTTTACAAATCCTCTGCATTGTACGTGAGAGGTTGTCCAACAATAGTTGTTGCTCTGCACTTCCTTTTATGTTGACGGGTAAAAAAAACTCCAAAATGTAATCGTCATCGCCTGTAAAGATGCTTCTCAGCCTAATTGCAACAGCAGCATTCAACCCAAACCTGCGCGCATGATGGACGAGAGGATACGCATAGATGCCATAGGCCTTAACATCAGGGTAGAAAAAGGGATGATTTGATTGAAGTGCTTTTCCAGCTATTCCTTGCCCTTCCTCAAGATAGTGCTCCGCACATGCATGAACAAATCCTTGCATCTCCTTATCATTCACATAACAAGCAGTATCCTCAATGCATAAGATGCATTTCTCATTAGCATTTCTGCTACTATCCCTAACGTGCACTCTTACTATTTCATCAGCAGCTCCCTCAGAAAAACAGCACGGGATCCATGTTAAAGCCAATGGAAACCTATGCGCATGACATACAGCACGCAAGACATCAGTTATTTCAGCCAAGACAGCTCTCTGATTCCTGGAGAGGCACTGCAAAATGATGGTTCAATAAAGACGTGGAGCACCGCATAGCCTCATGGAAAAGAAAAGATACGTTTTATTCTTTTTCTATGTTTTACCTGTGGAAGAAGCCGCGGCGCCAGTGTAGTTCTCAAATTTACAGCCTGCAATAGTTCTTAACTGTCAATTTCCACACTCACTAATAAGCCAAAACTGAAAAAGGAACTTCGAAGTTGATTATTCAAAATATCTGTAGAAAGTGAACAAATAAAGCTGCAATAACTTCACCTAAATTCATTGAAACACTAATAAAAGCATCCAGCCACAGCATAAGAAATCCTGATTTAAAAAAGAAAAATCCAATGCTTAACCTTAGTTGATGGGTACCCCCTAAACAATATCAAAATTCCCCCACCTACAAGACAGCACGAAGTAATTACAGCCAAAGAAGCAAACAAGACAGCCCAAAGCAAAAGCGCCCCCAAGAAAGTCTCATTAATTAGTGCAAAGAAACAAAGGAGACTTCAAGAGAAGTCCATGCATGTAGCCTTGAAATGAGTGCTGCCAAATGTCAGTGTGTCACAGTTTTTCTGACAATTCTGGACAGTATGCTTACTACCAAGGTACAATCCACTACTCATGCTAAGCCCTTCTCATCCTCACGCAGAAAGAACTTCATGCTAAGTCTCTGGAAAAACAGCTAATATACTATGCCTTTACAGATGTAATTAAAACAGGCCGGTATGCAGACTCCACAATCTTTAGAAACCAGATATAAACACTATGTTTGATCAACTGCTCTCAAAAAGCATCGCCTTGTTGTCATGCGAAATAACAGTCATTGATCAGACAAAGAAAATTGCTATTCTTTATATGAATTTCTCTAAAAAGTGGAGGGCTTCTATTAATTCTCAAACCAAAAGGTGGAAAAGTAACAAACAAAACTCTGTATGCCATGCAGTTCTAGCATAGTGATTTCCAGCAAAGGCACTATGCAGTCCAATTGCGTGTCGCTAGACTGGACTGCCAACTTTTACAAGAAAGGCAAAGAAGAGAACGGACATCTTCATTCTAGAGGAACAGACAAAGGAAAATTAACCTGGAGGGCAAGGCACACTTTCTCCATTTCAGAGTTGAAGTTGCCTTTTCTTTCATAGTGACAAGTTCCAGCACCGCACAGCAGGACTTATCAGAAGAATCAAAAACTGGTAAGGCAATAGAACCGCGGATATTGTGGTGAACTGCATGTTTTACCCGTAAATATTCACTATTATTGTAATACATTACATTTGAAGTCCATTCCGGAACTTTTGATGTGAAAACACGACCAGGTAGGCCCAGAAAAGTTCCTGATTTCCCCTCGGCTGAGAAGGTAAATGTTCTGGATATTTCTCGATATCCTTCTAGCATTTTGTCAAGTAAATAAGGTTGCTCGCAGGTGCTTAAGACATATTGATCCCCAAGCTTTAGAGGGACCCAAACCTGAGCCAGAATTCCCCCTCCAGAATACTCCTTGAACAAGGAGAGTGCCCTCAGCATCTTCTCATCTACTGAACATGCTGGAGGCCTGGATATTGCATTATTAGCCACATCAGAAATACCAAGTCGTTCAAGGGCACCTTCACCTTGTTTGGCCCCTGAATCATTTTGGTCATTGGAATCCAACTGATAATCAAGCTGGCTATCTGCCTGCTGAAATGCCAACCTGTCGACACACGTAGAAGAACTTCCTACAGCATTTGAAACCCCGCTATGGTCAGGATAGTAAAAAGAACTTTGTTCCGCAAAATTCATCATATCTAATGATCCATACGGTGCTGATGGACTTATCGGCAACCCATAGGATGCAAGTATCTGCTCTGTTGTAGATGGACTGTTGCATAATCCAGCATAACCTTCAAAATTCATCAACTCGGAAAAGTTCCCAAAAGGATCCTCCAAGACCGAATTTCTTGTGCCATTATCCAGAGAAGCAGAGCTGTCCGCCTGCACTCCTGGGGGAATCCAGGAACCCATCCCCTTCTCTTTGGAAGAAGAGCGGTGTTCCATTTGAAGTGAAAAAGGAAAACCTTCCCCACAAAGTAGATCAAAAAAATGCTAGAGTCCTAATAGATTGTGTTCACTCGAGTAAGTCATGCTGTTCGTGACATCTTCCTATTGGCTATCCTGCAGCTTAGATCACACGAGAATTGCAGCAAGTTTCAAAACCAACGCTTGAAATCGTTCACCTTCAGGATTGGTCAGTAAGACCAACACTTCCTCAATCAAATAGCAAACACCCTGCACTACAAACACACAACAACAGTTTTCTTTCGCTTCAATCGTAACATCATCAAATCTCTAACGAGAACAAAAGTCAACTGCCCATCACTCCACCAATCAAAGATACGGCGGACATTTTGCCACCATTTCCATAAACGAAAGACAATGAACACGAGCACTGACCTCTTCGAGATAAAACAAAACTCCTTCAGACCCGAAAGGTGGCGCAGTTCACTGCAACGCAAAGTGGGCACAGCTTTAATCAGCAAAGTATTCCACAATCAACAAAACCCACCTCAAAAGTCATCCTCCTATGCACAAAAACAAAACACACCCCTTCGATCCCCCCAAAAAATGACAAATTAGAGCATAAAATGTTCGGTCCTATCAACTTTCTTGCCTTCAGTCGAGAAACTTCGTGCAACAAAATCCCACAGATACAGTCAAAATTCCGTGTCAATTTGACGTCGGCCCAACCGAAATCTGAAATCTTGACCAGATACCGATCAAGAATTGGCGAAAGCCGTAACCCTTTTCGTAGCAGGAAATTTTGGGTACAGTCCAAAACACCGACCCATGTATCTCTGGATAACTTCCGCTCTCGCAGTGAATCGTCCAAACTCCGATACTTTTACTATGCACTGCAGCCCCAAAAAGGGTGGACTTTCAAACCTTTTCTTCCCACGGAGCAAGCGCGAAATCCAGAGAGAGAGAGAAGAGGGTTGCTAAATTAGGAAAACCCTAGGAAGGGGGTCGGGTAACTCCTTGAGGGGAGGGGAGAGAGACAGAGAGAGGAGGAAGGAGGGGGGAACTGAACGCCAAAAATAGAAAGGTTGCTGTCTGGGCGCAGTCAACGATGGGCGGGCGCTGTCTTTCTCTCTCTGCCTTGCTCTGAGTACGCACGCCATTCTTCGAAAAGGAAAAAGCTCCATGACGTGACGGTTTCAAATTGAAAGTTGATAACCTGTTTACTTTCGGATCTGACACAGATGAAAAACATGTTTTTACGAAGACAGCTGGGCACTCCCTTGGGATAGCCTTCGCTTGTCTCTTTCCCCTCTATTTGCGGCCACCATAGCCCCACGTCCCACCGCCGTTGCTGGGCCGGCGAAAGCGCTGGCAACACCACGTCAAGGCTGACCGCTGCCGGGGCGTTCAAGCCAAGCCACCCTTTTGAGTTTTTGCAAATGTTATTATAGTTCAATTCAGTAACAATATAACCCAATCCCCATTTCACATAACAAACACGTGTTTAAGTCATTTAATGAGTTCCGCAACCATGGCGCCTAAGAATGCTTTTCGAGTCTCTTTAACTTCTAATCTACCAATCAGCCCTACAACTTACACCTACAACTTACACCTGCTATCGCCGATTATTGGTTTGGCAAGGAATAAGAATTTTTTCACTTTACTGAATTCTTAAATTTCGGAAGCTAACATTTTAGGACGATTTTTGAAATGTGGCTACCAAAGCTATGAGAATTTTTTGTGAATGAATTTGGCATCTGCACTATTAGGAGCTGTGGTCTCTCACTCTTAAACAATTGTGTTCATTCACTTACTTTTTGGGGTTTAAGCAAAGCTCCCACTAACCTATTACTAGTGTGGTGTCACGAGAACGCACATAGAGCATATTGTGCGAGCATTAACGTAGACACGTGGATTTCTATATAATTATTTAATAATTCTTTTTTTTTTAAATTTAGACAATGGATTAAATATTGACAAGATGGTCAAAAGTAACTTTTGACTTTTGAATTTTCAGGAATCCACACAAATAAGCTCTTAATGAACATGTCGTGTTCGAATTACATCACACGATTAATAAAGATGTCGTGATTTGGTGAAATCTCGCTTCGACGCGACATGATTATAACATGACCATATGAGTTGTAAGTGAAGCACAGGAGAGTGCATAAAAAACTTATTTTATAGAGGTATGACCTTCGCTTTAAAAGTAAATTCAATGACTCGTGTGCTATAAATACAGTAAGATTCACTTGCTCATATGCTATGAACTCAACACTCCTATTTACGAAAATTTACATCTTCGTCTAAATTTAATGAGGGTTTTGCATGAATCCCAATCTCCAAAAAATCGGTCTATTTGCCAATCCATAAAGTTGTTTTCAATACAATATGCCGATTGACTTTTTCATGGGGAGTTGATCTCGTGTCGTTATTCGATCCTAATCGGAGAATCACATTAAATCACTTGAAATCATGTCAAATTGTATTCGATCACCCCCTGACGTTTAACTTGTTAAGTGTCTTCATAGAATAATGGAACTTTATGGATTTGACGTCCGGTCCAGATTCTTACAATGAACATGTCAATAACTCTAAAGTTAGAAACAAATCGCGAAAAGGCCTTTTTATAACATTCCATAAAAAAGAACATATTCTTGTTGTCCCCCCTTTAACCCGACTTTGCTTGCCGGGACCAATGAATACCATTATACAAGCATAAAGATGGAGAGCCATCTAGTCTGTTGTAATATTAACGCGGAATAACAGAATCTTGCAAATTAAATCAATACGAAAACCTAGAAAAATAATAATGAATAATAAAGAATACTAGAAATTATGTCATTTGGTTTGAATATCAGTGCCTGCATCCACATAAAGAGCCAGTAAGAATAATCCATTATAATCGGAGAATTGGAGTTATAATTCTTAATACCATTGTGTTTTCCAAACCTAAATTATACCCATATCTAAAGTCAGATATAAAACTCACATAGGATAAATCGCGATAAAGAGAACATCGCAATGATGTACAGTGTACATTCACCTTTCTTTCGTCTTTGCGGATCATCCGTTTGCGGAGTCCACCATGCGTGAGTCTCTTTTTCACGAATGAAATCCACTTACTGCTTTTTCTTTTTTCTTTTTTTTGGTCGGAACACTTACTGCTTTTTCAACAACCTATATTTTACTCTATGTTCTTTCTTCCCTCAAAAGACCTTTTCACCCCCCACAATAATCATATAATAATCAATAGTGGGTCTTCCTTATACAATAGAAAGAAATCCCTCCATTGTGAATTTATACTCTTGATGTTCTTGGATAGTTACAAAGAGGCCATTACCCAAGATAAGAAACATATCTGATTCGGATAGGACACGCCAGATTTTGAATAAATCGGAATTTTCCAATGGAATGGATTCCATGATAAGGCCAGAACTCGAGACATAATTCAACATAGCCCAGGTTTATTGTTAATAACTCATGAAAATATGTCATATCCACCCTCGTATTTTCACTATTTTTTTTATCACACGAGCTATACTTCTAATATTTCTAATAAGGTCATCCTCCTTACACGTAAATTGTCTAATCAAGTTTCCTCGACATTAAATCCAGCCAAATCCAAGCGTCGTATCCTTCGGTACATTGTTAACTTTTCCTATGATTCATATTTGACATAGTGATGAGTTGTTCGTCAAGCTTTCGAGCAACTCTTTCAACCACCGCCTAATCTCCCAAAATGCTAAAGAAACAACAACCGTCCAGGAGCTTTTATCCTCCTAGGGACTCCACTTGGAACCATATTTCCTACAGCTAACACATGTCTATTCTGAGGGGAATGTGCAATGCAAACGACCATGAGCTGCTATATCAAATCCCCCGCTGGCTATCGAGGATCGAGTAGTAAGGCCATGATTTGCAAGGGAACTGTTTCGTCGGAATTGCTCTGAAACAAATTTCTTTCACCAAAATTTGTTCTTTGATTTTAAATGTAATAAAGGGCCCTGTGATGATCTGGACAAGAGAGTTCTAGATATGGAGAGACTTCATTAGTAAAACTCAAAGGGAATCAATATAGATGCATTTGAACGAAAATATACAAACATGTATCAAACTAGAGTTTGACTCGATAGATTGGCTCAATGGGTACAATTTCTCTCAAGGAACAACAAACCAATGCACCCAAAACAATGTCGAAGTTTGACTCAATGACAAGACTTGAATACACTTCGATAATACACCAGAGTTTGAATCGATGGTCTAGTATATGGGATAAAATAAACGTCAAAGTTTGACTTATGACGAGAATCTAAAAATTACAACTAAGAAAAATAAAGTGCAGTGCGATAAGATAAATTTGTTGATTTGTTCGAAGGGCTTTTCTGTGATTGCTTTGTGGTACTTATAATGATTGAGATAACTGCTCTTCATCGATTATGATTTTAGCGTGCCAATAGCTACCATGTTTGTCATTTTCCATGAACTCTTTTGACCAGGTCCTCAAGTAATTATTTTGCTCCAAATAGCTATCAATGTCTTAACTATGGCTTAACCAATTTACTTGGGCCCATCATGCCCACGTTCTCCACTTCTCAGGACTTTCAAGTCAAAAATCCCAATAACTGTCGATAGATATACTTGCTAACCTTCTTTCGATCGTGCGTCTTAAGTTCATGTCTCCCGCACTTTACGAACTCTTGGTCCTTATTTGTAGGGACTTATTCCCGTCTTACTTGCATAAAAGCTACTCTCCCGCCAAGGGATTCAAGGAGGAATTTTCATATTCTTGGCACTCCTTAAAAAGTTCTTAAATCTTTGTCGGGATTACCTTTCATTTGCGCCCATGTTAATAGCTTAAACTTGCTTTATCTATCTTGATGTGCTTCATGATGTGGCCTCATCCTTGCTACTTGGACAAGTAGTGTATCTCCTTGATGGTGTCAATAGCTTGCTTAGTGTTCATCAATCAACACTTATCAGCAATCTCATGTGTTCTGTACGTGCCTTCTTCACACTCTGTTGAAGTGCTTGCTTCTCACGTGTGTCGATCTCTCACGTGTTTTGCATGTGCGTCATCTTCTTTTGTGCACATCACGTATTTTGATGAGCAGATTATTTTGAGTGCCAACAAGAACAGATCACTCATTCTTCCTCTAGGGACAAGTGCACGAATGACAACTCCAAACGTGACAGATCTGCCGCCTACCTCTCATTCAGGTGGCATCGGCGATATGCATCTAAAGGTAAGGAACTTCATGCTGCGGCTGCTTCACTCTGCACTATGGTTTCATGAACTGAACTTCGTTGCCATGCTGGTGAATGGGTCTCTTTGCCTTCTCGAGCGATTTGATTCAGTCAATTATTTTTTACACAAGGACGAAGGATCAATAATAGAGTGCTTTCAAGCACAACAATGAATGTTGAAAGCCAGAGTGAGGTAGTGAAAGAGCAAGATTTATTTCATGCACTAAAAGGTAGGCCTTTGTCATGGTGGGTTATTCGCTAGATCCCAATTTGAGTATGTACAAAGAAACGAAAGTTAGATTTAACATTATTTACCCCTAAATTGCTATATTCTTCGGGTCACGTATTATTGAAGAGAAGGTACGATTGGGAAAGTACAAGGGCAAAAGAGTTCACGCTGCAATTGGCATAACATAAAGGGAAAATTCCAAATAAATGCCTGAACTGTCATCATTTTTTCAAATAAGAGTCCGAAGTAAATCTTGTTTCAGGTACAGGCCTAAAGTGTGCTCCTTGTTTCAAAAAATGACATAACTAAGGGTATTTTCATCTGTTATTTTTTTTATTTTTTTGTTTTATTTTTGCTATTTCTTTCTTTTTTCTTTGTTAGGGCTGGTGAGGGCCCGGCAACCCTCGTTGGTCATTGGATGAAGGTTAGCGAGGGCTCATCAATAGTTGGTGACTTCGCCCAAGCCCTCACTCAGATCTGGCGAGGCCCGACTTTGCTTGTGGCCGGTGAGGGCTCACCTCGCCTAGGTGTGGCTGGCCCTTGCTCGCCAGAGGCGAGGCCAGCCCTCGATGGCCAAGGGAGACCTCCCTTGCTAGTGGTCAGCCAACACTTGAGACCCGCTACTGGTGAAAAGGAAGAAAAAAGAGAAAAAAAAAGAAGAAATAAAAATGATAAAAATATCCTTGATCAGGCCATTCTTTAAAATAATGAGAGCATTTCAGACTCTTTTTTAAAACAAAGTTCACCTCATGTCTTTATTTGAGAAACTGAGGATATTTGATATCTTTATTTGAAATTTTTCCTAACATAAAAGTATGTCCAGCTGGGTCTGTTGAGTGGACGAGGATTAGCGTGAGCTCGTAATTGGCCCGAAAGATGTTGAATGGATCTTGGAATCTTTGGGCACGAAGGACAAAAGGAGGTTAGATTCTAAGGGAATTTCTCCTCTGAATCGTTGGATGAAAGAGAAAAATGTGGTCCGTCGGATCTTCATGCAAAACCGGTTTTTTTGTCGCAACTTTTTGAAGTGGAAAGAGAGCAAGAGACGCAAAAAAGATCAAATTTACATTTGATTAAGGAAAGTTAAGATAAGTAGGAAAAGTTATTGACGCAGCGGTTGCTGAACCTTATAAGTGTAAGAAAATTAAGATCTATTAGATATTTCACTGACAATAACACAAGTGAAATTCATCATTTACTAAGGAAGATTATCATTTTTGTAAAGTAAATTATTTCAATGAAAGGTTACCGAAAACTTAAGAGCAATAGAGGGAAATTGTGCCCTCTAAAAACAAGCCGCGGAAGGTTATTTACAGAGAAAACAGTGAGGACAATTACATACGTCAAATAAAGTGCGATCCATAAGGTAATTTACTAACAATGGGAAAAGAAGTTTACTATTGTTGACACTCGAAATAACTCGCCTTCCTAGGCACGTGCTGTACTCGAGAGGGATCAGTACGTGTGCGGATCACGTGAGGGATCGTGAGAGATTGACACGTGCAAAACACGTGAGAGATTGACACATGAGGAGAAGGCACGTCGAGAGAGAACGAAAAAAGCTCATGCAAAGCACATAATGGTATCGATAGGCATCATTTGAAGAAATCATCAAACCCGTTAGTAAATTGAGTATCAACAAAGAGCAGTCCTACCAAATTCAAGGTCTTTTCAAGGATCGCCAAAGTATATGAAAGCTATTTTCGTGAATCTCATGGTAGGAGAACAGTTTTGAGACAAAACGATTCTCTAAGAAGAGGTCAAGGAATCCGCAAAATACCCCTCATGACTGAAAGGGAACTGGAAAGAGTCCTATTAACAGTACTAAATTTGTCAAACCTCGAAACTCCAAGATGTGGAGGACATGGGCATGACTGACACACGTGGGAATTGAAGAGAAGTGCCAACATTATCAGTTATCTAGAGTTTAACAACTGCTCAAAGACTGAGTCCAAAAGAAGCGCCAACTTTATTTCAATTTCACCTGTATCGATTTGTTTGAATTTGCACTTGCAGACTCTCACCATCGAATCAAACTCTAGTCGAGATAATATCTGTGTAATTTTATTAGATTCTATCCAAACTGCGTGCTTCGATATTTATGACTATCTAGAATTCTCTTGTCCAAAATAATTATGTAATCCTTTATCATATTTTGTTGCGATACGATTCCGACGAAACTACTATTAACTTAGACGGACTACTATTTCTTTGTGGATTTATTACAAATCATAGACTTACATAATCGACCCCAATAAAAGAAAATGACGCCACGTAAAGAAAAGTTGCGAAATAATAGAACAGAGTGAGGAAGGTTGCGACTGCAAAAGTAAAATCTCGATCCAATTAAGCAGTAGAAGAACCCTAGATTCTAATTGGAGGACATGACGTTTGAGCAAGATGGAAATTGACAGTTGACTTTTTGTACCTATTATGTTTTAACGAGACGAGGACTGATCTGGTTGGAATCTTGGGTTATCATTGCAATTATTTTTGTTGTCCTAAAACGAGGGGAGACGTACGGAGTTCAACCTCATGCGTGAGCACTTGAAAACACGATGTGACGTGACGTGACGTGACGAAGATGAAAGTTTCCGTATTCGACACGAATTATAATTTTGAGATAATGCGTGGGGGTGTCGTCACCTTCCACAATTAGACAGCTGTAAAATAGTTTAATCTTATATGTACCGAATTATTAATTGTTATTGCCTAATGTGCTGGCGATCTCTACCTAATTTATCATTTGACTTTAGTTTTAATTGATGGGAGTTGCGAAAAGCTTTCTCCATTACATAATGATGATGCAATTTAACTAGTCACCATAAAATGGTCAACGCGGTCGAGGTTTTTTTTTTTTTTTTGTAGTATTTCGAATTTTTCTTTATATATATTCATCCTTTGAATAACCGAGTAAGGACCGATATTATAAAAGTTTAATATCATGAAAAATTTTAAACTGGTATACATATGATAAATCCACTCCAAATTATTTTTTGACTTAAAGAAACCCTTAAACTGATACATATGTGCAAATTTACAACGAGCTATTTTTCTGATCACCAAAAACCCTAAATTGATACACTGTGATAAATCTATCCTAAACTAATGGTCAACACGGTTGATGGTACTTTTATTTTTTGGTAGTATTTTGAATTTGTCTTCCTTTGAATAACCGAGTAAGGGTCGATATTATAAAATAGTATACTTGTCTCAGAACTCCATTAGTCCTTGTCCTAAAAAAATGAACACTCCATCAACTCATTTATTACCTCTCATTACTCTACTCTCTCTTGATTATTATATTATTGAGGTAACTGTATTAGAAATCCTAAAACTTATCACAAGAATGCAATTGATTTTATAAATTATGTAAAAGGTGCAATCAAATCCTAAAACTTATCAAATTAGTGTAATCTAAGTCTTCTGTACACTCCATTAAACTTAGCTAATAAACAATGAAGACATGGCTTTTATTTAAAATATTCTCCCTCCTACATGGCAATGCGTGGCTAAAACATGAAACACAAGGCTAAAACAACATTGTTTTGGTTCAAATATGATTTTTAATCCAAATTTTATTAAACTTAACAAGTAAACTAAAGTTAAAATAATGAGATGGGTTTATGCCCCCACCATCGCCTAGGAGGGCTTGTAGCTAATTGTATTTTAAAGCTTAATTTCAATGTAATTTAAATCACATTTACATTAAAAATCATCTTTAAACCAAAACAATATCGCTTTAGCCACGTCATCATCACGCAAGATGATAAATATAATAAAAAAGCCACTTTCAGTATTTTTCATTAGCCAAGTTAGACGGAGGTAACGGAAGGACTCGATTATACAAATTTGATAAATGCTAAGGTTTGATTGCACTTTTTTGCAAGTTATATGACTCAATTGCACTTTTGTACAAATTTTATTACTTCTAATACAATTATCTCTATATTATCTAATTGTAACTCATTTGTACTTAAGAAGTATTTTTTGTTCTAGCAGAAAACCACAATTTAATATTTTTTCTACACTAGTTAGGAGATAAGAATTTCTATGTTTATAGAAATAGTATAATATTCTCTGCATTATGTTGGTGAATTTTGTATCTTTAAGTTAATTAGTTGCCTTGTACATTGACAGTTTAATTTATTTCTTTGTGAAGCTTTTACAACTAATAGTTAGTTAAGACGCGCAGTTATTTATGGTTAAATGTCTCATGCCCCATTAGAATTCCTTCCCTGCTGAACCAAAGACTCTAACTGCAGCTTCGGCTCCTTTTGATTATCGGAATCTTCGTTCTTCTCCATAGTAGTTCAGTTCATTAATGCGTATAGTTCTCACAGACTTGGATGCATGTCTGCATTAAGCTACAAGAAAATTTCAAATAAGGACTTGCAGTGGCTCATCGTGTCAAAAAAAAAAAAAAGGCTTGACCAAATGTATTTTCGTCATTTACATCTTATGATATTTTTTTTCCTTATTTTTGCCACCGGCGAGGGGTAGGTGGCCTCGTCGGCCATAGGTGCGGCCACAAGCGAGGGCTATCCTTGTCGGCCACTGGCGAAAATGAAGGCGAAAAAAGGGTAAAAAGCAAGAAAGAAAAATCAGAAAATGTAAATGACGAAAATGCCATTGCTTAGACCGTTCTTTGAAACAACAAGAGCACTTCAAGCTTTTATTTGAAATAAAATCTACTTCAGATTCTTATTAAGAGAATGATGGTATTTCAAGCATTAATTTGGAATTTTCTCTTAAGTTGTAGATGTTACGATTTGGCATCAAATCCAATTGTCTCTTCACTTTAGAAGCCCACTTCATGTGGTCGTAGGTTAGGACACTCACTTTGTTGGGCTGTATAGTTTAGAGTCGGTATGAATTTGTCTCTTGCATACGAGTGAAGATTGTGAAAATCTGCCGTTCGAGATGGCAAGCCTTGTTGTACTGCCCGTGAATCGAACTTTGCTGGTGCGTATGGAAAAACACCGAGGCCTCACGGGCCGAACATCGACAGGAAAAGATACGACTGTGTTATGTTCTCTCTTTCACCTGAATGGATTGCGTTCCTGTCATTTGCCGATGTTGCCGTGCTTCTACTGATAAAACATGCGCAGTGAATCTCTCTCATGGAAATTCATGAGCAGGTGTAGTTTTTATGAGTTGTGCTAGGACCATAAAGACTTTTGAGATGTGAATGCAAGCGTGCAGAGGAGATATCATCCAAAGTCCCGTGTGGATTCAGTTTGGGTCGTGGCGCTGGCGATAGTGCTAATAAAGTTGATGAAGAAACAGGATTAGCTGCCATCGAAGAGAAGGCACACACGGTTTCGCGACATTAACAGTGTAACGGCAGATGAAGATTTCCCTGAAGTTATGCTGCTCAGGAAAGAAATGAATGGATTTATCCTGAGCGCGAGGAAAACACCTCTCGAGAATGTTGATGATGATAACTGCACTTCATTTGCAGAAAAGAGACTTGATTCACCAGTCATCCACCGATTAGACGATCTTCTGGGTCGTAAAATTTGTTGATCTGATAGTTTCCCTTTTTGCCAACTTGGACTTCTCAGAGGAAACAGTTCTGTTCATGTTCCATTTGTACCTTTACTTGCTTACGTATTCGCCAAGAAACCTGGAACTTGACAAAAAACAGAAAAGGCTCTGCTGATTCTGGAAACAGCATCTTTGTCAAATCCAGCTGTTGTCGTCCTTCTGACCACCCAATTATCCCGGGAGTGGAGGCGAAGAGAAATCTGAGAGACGGTCCAGGACACGCAGAGTTATACGATGCCCGAAATTTGCCATCTGCAATATCGGACGGTAGACAAGAGGTCATTCTTCAACTTCTCCAGCGTGCAGTGGACAAAGCTTCCACGGGCAATTTATTCAGGATCAACTGAAGGAGAGAGAACAGGTTCGTCATCAGCAAGAGGAAGAGGCTGGTTTCTTCTGGTTTGTGATCTCTGATCTGGTGTGAAGGAGGACCAGAATAAGTGACATTTGCTTCGTCATTACACGAGCTTGCAATTTGGAAATGATGCCAAAGCAAATTATTTTTTTTAAAACAATCCAATTATCATTAGAAACAATGGAAAAGTGGGAGATGCTAGCATTGTCAACACAATCCAGTTACCATTGATCTGGCTCATCTAATGAGTAGATGATATTTTCAGGAATCGAGAGTTCATAGGACATCCTCGACTAATTTTAGGACACACTAACCACGAATTATTACCCTCTTCTAGCACGACTCTAGTTGGTTGCTTGGAATGAAAAATCAAACTTTTAGATTTTATGCTTTTTGGGTTGCAAGATCTCTCGACCCTTTTAAATTCGGAAATTTCCCACACGGGTCTGATGGCACTCGAGCCCAGCCCGACAAGCCTGAAGAAACAAAGGATCTTTTCTTTTTCTTTTTTGGTCGAATAAGAATCAAAGGATCTTTTCGGACGTGACCATAAAGCAAATTCTCAAATTTTCTGCTACTCTTTTGAGGCCGACCGTTCAAACTGCCGCGGACAATGCGATTCCCCCAAATGGTTTCCCACTCTATTACGTACGTGGCTCAACCCAACCCACGTCTATCATCTCCATTCCCTGCTTGCTTGCCATTCCATGTTCTCATGTCCATCTCCCTCTCTCTCTCTCTCTCTCTCTCTATCTCTGCCCCTCCATGTCTCCCTGAGCAGACATGGACAGGCGAACCCTTCGCACTCGCGTTCGCCGTTTCTTCGTTTCGCTCCTCACTTCCCTCGTCTTCGTCTTCCTCGACTTCCTCGACGCCTCCCTCTGCGTGCTGTATCGCTTCCTCGATGCGTACATCGAAGGAAAGCCCTCTCCTTGTTACTGCGACAAGAGCGGAGCCGGCGGGAGAAGCAGTGCAAGCGGAGGCGACGGAGAAAGCGAGGTCTCCGAGAGTCTGTACGGCAGGAGGAATGTTTTCAGGGAAATGGGTATGCTCCGATTGGTCGGAAGGTGGGATCTTTCTGGTTCGGTAGGGAAGGTAGTGACGAATCATTGTAGTAGGTGGTCTGATTGTGGCTGTGATTCCTGCGTTTCTTGGGCGTGCAGCGGTGCGCTGAAGCTTCATGTCGTTGTTCAGGAGCCACTGCCAGGTGATTTTGTTCGAGCTTTTGCACTCTTTTCTTGGGCTCTTATTCTGAATGTTGCTCTTCTAGATGACATTGTATTTGGAACTTCAGCCCCATGAATGCACACCAATTGCCCTGTTCTCGTGCATTGGTTGTTATGTTCTTGCTGTGCCTTTTAGGGACTGTTCGATTGGATAGAGAGAAACGGAAATGGGAGATCATGATGGTAAAGTGATTCTGTATGCATTTGACTGACGACTAGGCTGATTGAGTGAAGCGTTCTTTTGGTGGTTCCTCACTTGTTTTTGGGAGGTTTCATTTGACCTGTTCTCTTCTGGAGAACAGTTAGAAGCTTAGAATGTGTCCCGCGCTGCATATCATAGGGCTGTGTTTAATATCTGCGTTTCATCTTCACATGGATGGCTAGATTTCATTTTAGAAGAAAATTGGTGTTGTAGTAGGTGTAGTGTAAGCTGGCGTCTTGCTGTATTAATCTTCTATTTTCTTTGCAATTCGATAAGTGGAATCAGTTGCTGTTTCTCTGCCTGTACTTGTCACCGTTAATGTAGCTGTGTTGCCGTGTTGCAGTAGGCGTTCAGGTGAAGAGGGCCCCCGAAAATGTGATATTCGTGCACGGTTTCCTCTCATCTTCGTCATTGTGGACAGAATCGGTGTTCCCTAATCTTTCCGAATCAGCAAGGACTAACTACAGATTGTTTGCTGTGGACCTTTTGGGATTTGGGAGAAGCCCGAAGCCTGGGGACTGTGCCTATACATTGAAGGATCACCTGGGCATGATTGAGAGATCCGTGATCATTCCATATCGGTTAAATTCTTTCCATTTAGTGGCGCACTCCATGGGATGCATAATCGCGCTGGCCTTAGCTGCTAAGTATACGGAGTCCGTGGCATCAATCACCCTGATCGCGCCGGTGAGTGCACTAAGAATGTACTTTATCTCACGGAAAAAAGCTGCATCTAGACTAGTCCACGCCATTGTTGTGCATGTGCAGGAAATTCTATGGCTATTGTTCTCACACAATTCTCTCATTGTTTCCCTTCAGCCATATTTCCCCTCTTTGGAAAGTAATGCAAGCTTAACAGCCCTTGAAAAGCTTGCTGAGAAGAGATTGTGGCCCCCTCTGTCATTTGGCTCGGCGGTCATGTCTTGGTACGAGCACTTGGGTCGATGTGTCTGCTTCCTTGTTTGCCGCAACCACAGGACATGGGAGAGAATCCTGAAGCTTGTTACCCGGAGGAGGTACCCAAAATTAGAAAGCCTACTTTCTCTTACAACAAAAAATAGGAAGCACAAAGCAGTTTCTTGACCGTTGTTTCTAACTTGCAGCTTTCATTCGTTCTCTGTCCCAGTGATTTGCATTTTGCCCTGATCGACTTGACGAGGCACACCCATCACTCAGCCTTCCATACGATGCATAACGTGATATGTGGGGGAATGAAATTCATGGATGACTACTTGGAAGGACTAAGGAAATCTAGGGCAAGAATTGTGATTTTTCACGGCGACCGCGACGAGGTTGTCCCATTGGAGTGCAGCAGCAACATCAAGATGAAGATGCCACATGCTGAGGTTGACATAATTCCAAATGCTAACCACACCAGGGTGATCCTAGGCAGAGAGCAGGCTTTTACTCGGAAATTGGAGCATGTTTGGGCAAGATTTGCAGGTCTTGGACAGGAATCCGACAGCAGGTTGGTGCTCGAAAGATGGTATCCAGAGATATTCTTTGGGCATTCATTTTCTTTGTTTGCTACATGTTTGGCTGATCATTCCAATTGCTTGCCCGAAGCATTTTTTGTTCATTGCGCAACGATTTGACTAGCGAGAATGGTAGATTTTCTCTGGGGAAATTGAAATGTGGCTTCTTGGATAGTTTATAAGGCAAAGCAATCGAGCTACTAATGAACATAATAAGAGTACTTTCAATATCATTCATGCCTTATTTTCTCATTTCATTAATACCACCAGTCCATTTGAGGACTTTTACTTCCGTTCTAGAGCAAATCATGCTTCCATTTGCGTGGCATTTGCAAGACCATTTGATCTTAGTTGTGATTATTTCCCGTTCACGACTCTGCAACTGTTGCGAATCTCCCCCTGATTCCCCGTCAAGACCTTGATGTTCCCCATCCGGCTCATTGACTGGGCGAACATCTTCCGGAAGTCCTCGAACCCAGCTTCAAACTCCTGAGCAATCTGGGAAGTTTCGCCGCCGAGGGCGAGCTGCTGGTCAACGCCAAGGACAGCCTGGTGGTTCAGGAGCCTGGTGTAGAAGGAGTTGCTGAATGTGTAGCTCGAGCCTGAGGCAGGGTCAAGGAACACCAAATGGTCACCTCGGCTCTTTGACTGTGGTGGGCATTGACTCCTCATTTGGGTCAAAAAGGATGAGTCCATATTCGGGTCTGGCTTGCCAGTGTTGTTGAAATTGTACAGCCTATCTGTGATGTAGCTGCAGTGAGTCTTGCCCATTGAATGAGCCCCTGTCAAATTTTGTATTTTTTGGCAAGTTAGGAATTGGTTATGATTGAGATCTGAGGTAGCTTGACGAGGTCCAAATCAACTATATACTAATTCATACAACGATCGAGCATACCAAGGAGAGTGGCGAGGTCCAACACATCCAAGCCTCTCGATTCGAAGTAAGCGAGCGCCTTTTGCCACGAGATGGATGGCGATGGAGGTCCACCGATGCCTTGGACGACGACATCCCATCCCTCCTCCCCGTCAGGACAGGGTACGATGGTGCTCCTGCCTGTTTCGGACATCATCATCATTTCAGCGATTCTGGTTTTTTCACATCTAATACAAGAAACTCAAGCTAACAACATTTCCGTAATCGGTAGGGCAGTGAAAATAAACTTCTTCTTAAAGCCAAAAGAGAGACATACCAAGTGAGCAGCATCCCTAGCGGCAAGATTGAGAATGTCAGCACAAGAGACAACTCCTGGACAACGTTGTTCCAGGACTTGCTTGATCTTGTCTATCACTAGCGTACCAAACCCTTCAATCCCTGAGTTTTGTGCTGCTGCTTTCTCTGAATTTGGCCCGTCCAATAGGATTGACGCATCACACCCCTGTTTTGCACCCATAACCAAGTTATTTCACCTACTTATACGATTTCAACATTAGGAAGCCCGGTTCGAGAGGTTAAACCATTGGGTGAAGGGACATCACTTGCTTATCAAGCCGATTGGAAACTCGATACCGAAGCGATGTGGGCTTAAAGGTCATTCGAGAGAGGGATAAGAAAGACGACACGTACCGTGACGAAGCAATCGGAGTAGAGCATTCGGATGAGCTTGGGAGCGAGGCTCCTGTCTTGCTTCCAGTAGAACTCGACCTGGTGCCTCACGTACCTCTCGGCGTCGCGGCACGAGTTCCGGTAGTAATGCCACTGCAGCTTCAGCGGCGGATCGATTGTCACTGCCGCCTCAACGTGCCGCACCACACACGAGCTGACCAGCACGAGTGCCGACAGCGACAACAACCACCACCTTGATGCTCCCATTTTGCGGTTTTCCCCCCTTACACCACCCAAAGCAAAACACTTCGTTTGGCACTAGGCTTTGGTGTGTGCTCTTGACTTCTTGCTTTCTTATTATGTGCTAAACTACACAGCACCACAATGCAAAGGAAGTTCCTTAGGCTCTCTCCATTTATGCAGGGCTTTGGCAACATCTACGTTTGACTTGACCGACAATGCCAGCTAGGATAAATACGAGGTTAGAGTGAATCTGACGTCTCCAAGAATATTTCCCGGCAATAAAAAGGTTGTTGCTTCAATTTCCCGTGAAGTGAAAATGTATTTGAAAAAAAAAAATGGGGACCCAAAGCTGTTCACGTGCACCAAGGCGTGCAACAAATAATATTCAAAACCCTAATTCTTGTGCGCCAGGTTGCTGAGAAACGTCGTTCGCAAGGTATTTACCTGACTTGCATGTGATTTCGACCTTGCTAGTTTCAATCTTTGTACTTATTATATACTTTTTCTCTTTTGGTGATCCAATAATTTTTAGGTACTCGTGGAGATTAATTAAAATTTGATAATGCGAGCGAATGATGCGCCTGGAGAACTTAGAGGAAGCTGCCGAGTAATTCGTAGACCTATCTTTTTTTAAATTATTATGTAGGTAGAAGTATGTACTAATGTTAGTAAAACATGAAGTTGGGGTTGATCCAAGAAAAATGAACATTTAAGGAAGATTTATTATGGGGATGCGAGGATCAAAGCTCCCATTTTTGAGTGACTTCTTTATTTGGGTTCACACAAGTTCCCATCAGAATGCCTTGTTGGATAGATCCTTTTCTTTTTACACTCCAATAATAGTAGACGTTCAAGCGTATGAATCATGCAATAAGCAGAGCGATCTCGGTTCTAACGAATATATTGTACCTTATGATACAAACTTGAAGAAGATGCCATGCATTCAATATCTATAGAAAGTTTGATAGAAAGTTTGATTCGGTGTATCGTCATAAGAATAATTTTCTTCACCACCTAATATCTTCGCCAAGTCAGGACTGGAACCCCAGGACTCCTTGTCTCCATCATCGTCGTCGCACCCCCTGTGACGATAGCAGACTCACCTCGTCGCCTCTCCGCCGTCTCGTCGCCATCACCACCTCAATACTATCATTGCTACATCCACCATATCTCCCCCCCCCCCCCCCCCCCCCCACCCCCCGCCCCGTCTCTCTACCTCCCTCCTGCAAATCGACGATGACAAGATCTAGACCATCGCCGGTGATGCTTGGGAACTCGATCGGACAAGGTCCAGTTTCATCGACTCCCAAGAGCTCTAAGGTGGATTACTCACATGCGTAATAGTTATTTACATGTGCTAAATAAGGTCCATAACTTGTCCATCGGAGTCAACCCTTGGTGCATATGATTGTCAGCCTATTGGTTCCAGCAATAATGGACCTAGCTGAGATCAAGTCATAATAGAAGCAAACCCACATCTCCTAGCCATTAGGGTTTCTGCCATTTTGACCACAAATTAACGATGAATTTTTTTCAATGTTCAATAGAGTAAGATGTACTAATACGACCTCATACTTTATGTATCAAAGGGGCAAAAACACCGAACTGACACTTTTAATAATTCAAGGTCGGTAAGTCCCTTAATTTCGTTTGGGAAGTTGCCTTGACTCCACATATAATGAGCCTATTTTATTTTATTTTCTTGTTTTGGTTATTTGATAAATAAATAAATAAATAAGACATTTGCAGAATTATCAAATGACAAGTTGCAGCAACATTATCGTGCAAGAAAAAAGCGTTGTACGACTCCTTATTGATATGACTTTGAGAAACTAGATAGATTGCGATGTGGTACCAAGTTGTCCTTTAGCGCAAAAATACGTACCGTCTACATGAAGCCCCATGCGTTATGACCAGCTGTTTTGAGGAGAGTCCGCGCATTGATGCGGTGTGAATATTTTGATGTATAATATCATTCCACATATACGATACCTTAAGGAACACCATACATAATTGTCATGACTAACGATGGCGACGAGATCTAGACCGTCAAGGGATGGTGCTTGGGAGCTCGATTGGACAGGGTCAAGTTTCGTCGACCCAAAGAGCTCTAAGTTGCCGGGTGCATTTGCCGCATGAGTAATAGTTACTCACGTGTGCTAAATAAAGTCCACGGCTCATCCATCGGAGTTCATTAATAATGCATGTGATTGTAAACCTCTAATTTCCATAAATTATGGATGGGAAAATTATTTTTAAAAATCTTAAATCTATTACATTTGTCTCGATTCAATCCTAAACTTTCCAACGATATAATCATTAAGATTTTTTTTTGGGAGGGGGGATTTTGTCAACCATCGACCCATCTAATACCAAGTCATAAACCACATCCCCTAGACTTTAGGGTCAAAGCACCATTAGGCAGTTGCCATGTTCACTGCAAATTGAGTTTGACTCTTTCAACGTTCAATTAGAGTAAAGATTCATTTTACCTCATTGTAAGAAAAGCAATAAGGAGAGGACTACCAATGCGACCTCATATGTTAAGTACCCAAACGAAAAAAAAAAGAAAAAAAAACTAACTAGCATCTTTTCTAATTCAAGGTCGGTTCCTTAAGTTCATTTGGGAATTTTTTTGATTTTCTTTTGGTCTAACATTTGGGAAGTTGATACGAGAAAAAGCAACATTATCGGCAAGAAAAAGCGTTGTCCGACTTCGGACCATCTAGTTACTTCGAGAAAGCAAAGCAAAGCGTTGACTAAATTTATTTTTTATTTTTTTCGATTTCTTCTATCTTTTGGTAAATATTTTTGTCACCAAACATTGTAACTTCTGCATGAAGCCCTTTATGTCAGGACCAGCTGTTTTGTGGAGAATCCGCGCATTGACACAAATATACATTAACAAACATGGCTTTCCTTTATTAATGACACGGTTGTAATTTACTTTTTATATACATTTTACGCATTAAGGAACAAAAAACCAAAGATCTATAATCAATATCAGCAATAAAATATTTTAAAGTGATATATTAGAATGGTTTTTCTCTTACAATGAAAATATTTTTCATTCATTCATTTTTGTAACCGATATAAGCGATCATCTTTTGAAAAATATTTTTTAAATATTTTTTCTTCACGAAACAAATGGAGCCTAATGTGACATTTGACCTGCCATGCTAATACACTTAAAAAATGGGTTGCAACTCAAATTGACGAGTTTGAGAAATCGTTTGCAAAACCTCGTAGAGTTCGAGACGGGTATGGGATTTGTTTTCCTGGTGATCCAAACCCTGAACAATTGAACATGATAAGTCATTAGCGCCCTTTTGATTGGCAATCTAGCGAAATGTTAATGCTGAGCAAGTGCTTCCGAAACAGCATGAGCCAGACGCATGGAAAAGAGTTCAATTTTCCCTTGAATCATACAAAGGCACTTTCCATTTTCGGCCCGTGAAAAGGAAGTTAAGAAAGGAACAAATACATGCCCGAGTCGAGTCGCTTCACATGCATGTGTCGCGGAGCGAATTCTCCTCTACCCTTATGAGCTGAAGAGAGTGAATGATCCAATTGATTCGTAAAGGGACATTGAAATGTTTGTGCTGGGAATCCTAGAGTTGTACTGAAGTGATCTGGATGTCTCACACAAGAGATTGGATGCCCAACTTAAACTGAATGTAGTACGATCCGGTGTGAGGATGTGAACCGACAAACTATTTATAAGAACAATCTATCGAAGGAAGGCTGGCTGGTGTTCTTGGCTCACTAGGTGCTGCACAGGCTACTCCGCAATCAAGGAACTATCGGCCCGTAACACATCCACATACGCATTTGAAAGCAAACTCGAGTAGCAAATTTATGTTGCCCATATTATATACGACATGATCTAATCACTTGCAACAATTTGTACTGTCAGCTGCGAAAATTCAATGCATTATACCCTGAGAAGATATACGAACATTTTCTTGTATCGTCTGTTTGGCATGATGAGAAGGAAACACAATCCATGAGAAAGTTGACAAAGAACCCAAACAGCCAAATTTTCAGATCGAAAATTCAAGATCAGAATTCATATAAAGGGAAACAAGAGCTGTTGAAATTTGAGACACAAGTTGCTCATTTAATGCTGTCTAAGAAGGGATATCGTAGCATTTGACAGTTCCGACTAAAGCAAGTGCTTCCGCTAGCGCCTTCAAGAGATAATCCGGAGATTCTTCTATACAAGTCAGTCCATGCTGTGACTGCATCGAGCTGAGAATCCTCCCAACGACCTGATCACAAGCGAATACCTTGTTTACCATATCTTACTCGAATTTACCGGACACCACCAAGCATGAGAAAGTATTCTTTCTATGGATAAGCTGAAAAGACTATGAACGATCTACTAACCTTGCGAGCATACCCTCCATAAGCTATGCCTCCAATAGGAGCATCCAATGGCCTGAGCGATCCGATTGTCGATTGCCCATCCTTGAAGTTCTTGTCTAATACATAACGGGATTAGCTTAAAAGCAGGAGAGATGGAAAAGGAAAAAAAAATCAGAAAAAAAGGAAAACGACAGAGAGAACAGAAATGAGAGATGAGGCAACACCGGAAACACATTTAGTTTGGAAAAGCCCATGTTTCTTTAGTCCAGCAACTGTATGAGCATTGGTGCCGCCAGCCAATTGAAGAAAACCTACATTACAAGAGCAAAGCAGAACGAATATGTCTACTCTTAGCCAAGGGAAGAAAAGAAGGGAAGAAAAGAGAGAACATAAAATTTTCAAACCTCTAGGTCTGTCCCTTGCAGCGGCCAGACGAACAGCTAAAGTGATAGATTCCCTTGTGGCACCACGTCCGATATCCCCACTCATAGGACGGCCGTCCAACTGCAATAAATCACATTAAAGCAGCTGTTTTAGGCCTCTATATATCACACACAGTAGGTCCTGGAAAAGCAATGATAGGAGGTTTTAGAGCAACGTCACACGCACCTGCCACAAATTAAAGCAACGTAGGCGAGGTTCCATGATTGTATACATGGCATTCATTGTGGAGATGGTTGAATCCCCAACATCGGGAAAGCTAACCTGGAGTTCTTAAAGCTCAGAATTTATCTATCCACTCAGAATGTACCCAAATAACTAACATTTTATTGTCGCCAAACACGTAAAGGTTCTTTACTCACCGCAACTAATCTCAGATGGTTGATCGCGTCTCCCAAACCCTCCAAAGTGACCTAAAGTGCAAAGTTTGCCTGCGAAAAGGGGATCAAAGGCTCAGAAAAGGACACATACTTAGATAAACCACATTATTTATCTTCACAACGTATTAAGACCAATGTCAGATGGGCAAGATGTTGTTGGTCTCTTACCCTTCCTGGTTGATAGCATGAATGTTACAATGTTAAATATATCATTTTCACTTCAAACATCAAGAATTCAAGGTTATGACTGAGGTAAAAGTTGCTACAAAAAAGTCGAAATAATCCTTTGATAACGTGGACGTCAAGAATTCAAGGAAATCCCATGGAAAAGTTGCCGTAAGAAAGTCGCAATCATTCATAGCAGGTTATTTAAGACCATCCAGTTAAAAAACAAGATTTCACATTCATCACCAAACTATTACCTTCCGCTCGTATGTATTTCTAAAGCATCGATGTCTTCTCTTCTCAAAAGCTCAGAAGTAGCAGCAGCGTCTCTTACGTATGTGTGCACGCCTAAGTCAAATTGAAGGTGATTAGCATTAAAACATGACAAAATGATGCCGGCTGGGAAAATGTGGATTGGGAAACATTGCATAAAGAAGCAAGGTGGTTAAAATGGCGCTTTGAGAAGGAGAGAGACGCACTTATTTTATCATATGGGCAAACTGGAATGCATCGCCCACAACCATAACATCGCTCAGTCAAAACCCCACCCTGCATATTCCCATATCAAATTTTCCACAGAATCCAAATACAAAATTCCAAGATCGACTAGCTTGAGTCCTTGGTGAACTAGAACAAAGACCTGTTTTTTACCCTCATCACTGGTATTCCAAAGATGGCCTGCTGAGGATTTTTCTTTCTCTAGTGATATTGCATTAGCAGGACATACAATCTCACAAGGCCGTGAGCAGTCTTGGGGGCAATCGGCTGGATCAAACTCTGTCAAAAAAATTCTTGAGTTCAAGAAAAAATCACAATAGTCATTTTTAACTGACCCTTGCAAAGCCAGCTTGATGCACAAGTAACCGAACATAGCTATTCGTATTTAAGAACTATAAGTCACCAATATAGTAAGCCACAGCTAGCTTAAACAACCATATTTAGACCAGATCATGTCCTAAGGTCCTCACTTTGGATCCTAGATAGTTCTAAATTAGTGCATATGCTGAAATTTCCTTGTAGCCATTCCAATGAGGAGATTGCACTTTGCTCAAAAGGGCATTTACCAGCTTTGCGAAAGTGAAGATCTTCGTCATCATTAACACTTATCATCACCCAAGGCCTCCCAACCTCCACGATTTCTCTCGCCGCCTCAATCCCCTGGTTCACTGCATTCACCACTGATTCATCGGCAGCACAGTCAATGCAGTCCACTGCACATGGTTTCCAGATTTCCCAGTCAAAAATATGTCACCGTCACAAAGCATACGTAACAAAGTGACAAGAGAAACAACCCCAAGACACAAACGAAGGGGCCTTGAAAATGTCTAACCTCCAGCTAAAGTGTAAACCAGAGAAAGATTCCTGATGTCAACTACATCCTGGAAACAGACAACACCGAGATGCTCAGGAAGCTTAACAAGAAAGCACAAAAAGCAAGAATTTTGAGATTCGAAATATTAACCACCTCGAAACTAGCGCCGCAAATAAGCTTGACCCAGTTTCGGTTCTTGAGAGAATCGACGGGAGAAGACCGGATTGAGTGGATTCCGAGCGATTTCACGATGTTTCTGACGTCTTGAAGGCATTTCTGGCTACTGGGTCCGAAACTCACCGTCGTCATAGCCAATGAAACATGTCGTTAGATGCACTATCAAATAACAAACGACAAAGAGAAGCACGAAAACTAAGTGGGTGTGTTGGAATGAAGATGGTGGTGAAGAAGAAACAAAAACCTTGGGATTGCAGAGGAATTGAAGCAGAACATGAGAAGCAGCTCCAAGCCATGTCCAAAATGAAAATCGTCAGAAGAAGGGGGTCGGATATTTTCCCCCCTGCTCAGATGGATGAAATTCATAATTGCAGCGGAATTTGGCGGTCAGAGAGAATTTCACAAAAAGCAAAAAGCCCAAAAGCCCAATTACCTACTCAGGCCCTTAAGCAGAACTACTTTCAAGAAATTTCACAAAAAGCAATGCATATGTATCTCTTTGAGATTGAAGGTTTAGCCGCGTCCAAGCAGTGGGGAAGGTGAGGAAAATGGGGAGTGGATGTGGAATGTTTAGCTTTGTCCAAGATTTTGTGACTTTTTGTGACTCAGCTCAATCTTTCGGTTGATTACATAGGTTGATCATTTTCTTTGTGACACTGTGCATTCAACGCCTAAATTAACATCGACATGCTATTGATTATCTTATCCCATAGAGATAGTATGAGGCATGGCTAATAAGATATCGGAAGTATTAAGTTGCATTTGAGGGGATATCGAATTGCAACAAAAACAGAATGGATTCGAATGACAAGAAAGCTTGTGAGTGATATCTTGTTTATCACAAGCGACCACGAGATCCTGTGGAATGCTAGTCGGGCATGTATCACCTCTGTAAGGAGATATTGGACGACGTCACCACATACGCAGACTACAAATAAGGGTATTGTATCAACTGCTTTCAGGGTAATGCCATTTGTATCGACGGTACCTCGCTCGATTGTTACATCATTGACATGAGATTGTTTTTTTTTTTTTTTTGGTATCGAAGGTGTCCGGGCCAGCGTCCGTACGGATCGCGCACCTCGACTAATCCTCCGGGAGGGCTAGCGCAGCATCCCACCGCCACGACCCTCCGCTTAAATCACGGCACCCAGCGAGGTTCGAACCCAGGACCTCTCGTGAAAGGACCAGAGCGCAAACCAGCTGGGCCACCGATGGGTGGGTAAGATTGTTCATGCCTATATAATGTGAAACAAAATGAAGTCAGATCAACCGGTGATGTGCTTATTTATATAATCAAATTGAAGCAGGGCATAGCAATGATTGTTTTATAATAAGGTAGAAAGATCTTGCGATCTTTAGATTTCGAGAACTTACTCATTTAGCCAAACGAGTTCCCTTTAAAAATGGCTAATTTAATCACTATCGATACGACTAATTAACACCTATGACCTGTAGTTACTTCATTATTCAAACAAATATTCAACACATTAAACAAAGTGGGAAACTAAATAGATATAAGAGGGAGACAATGGGGGCAACCCACAAAGCAATGGCCCTTGCTAGTAGTGAATGACAGTAGTCGGAACCGAACTCCCAATCATGGGTGGTGACTGGTGACAGCCACGCCCTAGCCAGTTAACATGGAAAGACTCTGGCCATCGTTACTGCCCTAGGTAACGGCTGCCCGATCCTCGCCTTCCCTAAAGGTGAGGTTGGACAACACGCAATCAGTTCCACATTCTCTCTTTTTAGCCAAAAAGCGCTGTGGAAAAACTTGAATTCCCATACAATGTTGATAGAATTAAAGAGGTAAAAGGAGAACACATTTTACCATGTCCCCTGACAGAAAATTATCCGTATGGCATATGCTATAGGACTGAAGATCGATATCAAACAATTTTACAAAGTAGGCGAAAAAAATAAAATAGGCTGCTCCATCATCAATCACAACCGTGTCTGAAGATATTCAATATTGACCAGTTTGTTTCAATGAAGCAGCCCATGACAGACAGCCACCTAATTTACTTCGTCGAAGAGGCTTCAACCCTCTGTCTCAATTGTCAAGTCTGCCAAAAGGGAAAAAGAGTAAAGCTACTGGCGAAAAAATGAATGGTAGGCTTTATTCTTGAATGTAATTATGTGCTAAATTGCTGTCTCGAACTAGAAACATGGGTTTTACAGGCGAGGAAATGCACGTGCCACAAGGTCAAATGGAATAGCATTTCAAGTCTCATCTTCACCAATTCTGATATAAGATCTTTGATCCAACTCAGGACAAAGGTGTGAATGAAATTTAACTCAGAAAACATTGCATTGCTGTAAAAGTGTGGCACAGTACAAAACGTTACATGAAACAGTGAGTCATGACTAGCCCCATCATGCATGCCTTCTGAAGCAGCATGCGTCCACACAATTTTCTCGCTTACTATTTGACAGTATAGATGTGGTTCCTGGAACATGGTCCGATGTTTTCTCCGAAGCTTTGCCCATATTTCACATTTTGCAGTAAATGATGAGTTGATTTGCTAAAATCTCATTAGTCCATTCTTTTTTTTTTATTCCTAATGAGACATTACCCTCTTATGAATTCACAGAAGCAGCAAGTACAAGATTATTAGGAATAAGTAACATTGATGCACCAAGCGGAGTTTGTCACTGAACATTCATTGCAAATAGAAATGTCATGGTCCTGAATGAAAATGTGATATGTACAAGATCAAAGACATAGCTCAACTACTCAATTATTTGGTACTGCTCCACCATTAGCTAATACGGTTACAGTGCTTCTAGACATCGTCAACCACTGCAGTCATCATTACCTAACCATCTGCCTCTATTTTCTTTTTCAGACAATCAGATGCATTAATCTGTGTTTCAACAAGGAGGTATGAGAGTTGCAAGAAACAACATCTCAAACGATGCAAGGTTTTTAGAGAGCGATACCATACCAAGGATTTTTTGAATGGTTAACAGGAATAAGGATAACACCCATCCTCTCCGCAATGGTTTGGCCAACAATCCCGTCAATATTCGTGTTGCCCCACCACTGGCCTTGTAATTCCTTCTCCAGTTCTGCTAGTAAATATGATACCACCCATCTTAGCAGATGCAACCCAAAAAAACAATAAAGAAAAAAGAAAGCCAGAATTGACACCTTGGCAAAGTGAAATGATCAATTGAAGGAAAGTACTTGCCAGCCCCAAAAACGCGGTGCCTGCCCTAGATGCACCAACCTCTGGTCCCTCACCCTGCTAGCATCTCCGAACCATGCGATATGAACTTCCAACTATTTCTCCAAAACGCTGACCAGCCACATGACTGCATGTTCAAGATCCATAACTGTATTTGTAGGGCAAAATCTACAAACAATGATAAGGACACACATCGTCAGGGTAAACCAGTTCACTTTAACATTTTATCTTTCAGGTACGACTATACAAGTGGGATTTGAAAACAACTGAAGAAATACTAGAAATCATGCGGACAATTAACTTTGCATCCTGTGAAAAGGAAAACAAATGATCTTCTAATGACAAATGCAGCTGTGGAGGTCATATAAGCATTTCAAATAAACTGAATCCCACTGAGTAAGGTGAATTCTACATGGAATTTCAAATCCACCCAGTATACCAAGAGATTCTGCTATAATAGTTACTGAAAGGAAAAGGATCATAATGCTTACTCAGAACTAATCAAGCTTAAGATAAGGCTCCAAAATTGTTGTTTTCCATGACATCATCTGGCACTATCCCATCTCTTAACATGCGTTCATACCAAATCTGGCTTCCACTATACTTCCAACCTTGCAATAGCCAAGAATCAAAATGGCATATGCTATTACATCAGGCACTAAACGCCTGTCTTTAGCACAATGAAATGCAAGCGATGCTTCCGTCATGAGTCGCCTTTTACAAAGACCATCAATAAGAATGCTATAAACAAACTATATTTGGAGAAATCTTCCTATTTAGCATCTCCTCATAAAGCTCAAAGGCATTCTCAAGGCTCTGAGATTTAAAGTACCCATCAATTAGACAACTGTAAGAGATGAGATTAGGTTCCGGACCCTTTTCCAACATTTCTCTGAACAAAGACATTGCTCCATCAATTTTACCTTCTTTGCAATGAGCATCAATTAGAATTGTAAATGTTATCGTATTCGGCTTTAGTTGTCCATAATTAAGCTTCTCAAAAAGTTCAACTGCCTCGTCCAGCATTTTCAAAGAGCAATACCCGCAGATCACAGTATTGTATGTCACAATATCAGGCTCTAAGCCTCTTTCTTTAAACTTGATCAAAAAGCTGCAGAGCCTCAACTGGACGAGCTTCCTTAAACAACATGTTAATGAGAACATTATATATCACAATGTCTGCTATCACTCCATTCCACGCATTATCTTGAAAATCTCTAACCCGAGAGTTGAGTCATGTTGCTTGCATGCACCATCAATAAGAGTGCAATAAGTTACAACGTCTGGTGAGAAACCCTTCTTCAATAATTGGAAAAAAAGAAGCAAAGCAGAATTCAGTCTTCCCAACTCAATAAGCACACTTATGAGCGTGGTTTGAGTCACAACATCAGGTCTTATGCCATAACAACCCATCTGGCTATACACCTTTAGAGCATTTCTTATACATCTTAATTTACACCAGCCGTTTATCAAGGAGTTGAAAATAAAGACATTCGGATTAAGCCCATGGCCAACATTTTGATAAAAGAATCTGAGAGCATCAACCATCAAGCCTTGCTTGCAAAGACCATTTATTAGCACATTATAGACAACAATATCAGGCTCTTCACCACTCATCATTATATCGCCATACAACCTAAAACCATCTCTTAAGAATCCAAATTTGCACAAGCCTCCAAGAAGACTGCTATAGGTCCAGAGAGAAGGCACATAACCAAGCTTCAATATATGACCAAACATCCCACATGCCTCCATTATCCGATCATTCAGACACATCCCATTGATAAGAATGCCATACGTGATCATATTTGGTTTGATCCCAGCCTTCAAACATCTTTTATGCAACATGGCAGCCCTTCTCAAATCTCTATTTTTTAAAAATGCATCCATATTGAACTATAAGTCACTACATCGAACTCAATACCTTTATTTAATGCCTCTGAGAGAAGAGCATAACCCTTATCCAACTTTTTAGCTTTTAGAAGACCACCAATGAGAATAGTATAAGTTACAAGATCGGGATCGACACCATTCTTTGCCATGAGCTCATTCACCTCCAATGCCTTGTCCAACCTACCCTCCTTACAGAAACCATTAACCAAAATACTGAAAGACGCTACCGATGGCTCTGGACCAGTTACCTGTAACATATTCAGATATTGAAGAGCTAAATTGTTCTGACCCCTCTCGCAAAGAGCTCTCATGATCTTGTTACACGCTATGATATCGAGGACAACGCGACCATCAATCAACACATGATGAAAATTCCAACTTTTTTTCAATTTCCCCCCTCTTCAAGAACCTATCCATGACATGCTCATAAATAGCTCTATGACATTGACTTCCAAATGATTTGCACATGGACTTATAAATACCGATAAGTTCATCAGCACGATTCACATCAACCAAAAATCCAACATCGCTGATAACGAGGAATGTTGGTACCACGATGCGCAATTCGCACATAAAGTGAAATGTACTCATGCATTGGTCAACCATTCTATATGTGCAGTAACGATCAAGCAAGAAGCTACATGCCACTCCTAATTTTCCACTTGCACCACACCTCCTCAGACCATCACAAATTGGAACAGATAAATCAGAAGAACTCACAATGCAATACCAATCATTTGTCAAAACTCTGTTTGCAGGGGCAAACATATTCTTGGAAAGCAACATATGGAGGAGAGCACAAAAAGATTGTATATCCTGGTGAAATCCCATCAACTACTCTGATCACTCACAGAGCTGAATAACAGGACCAGGTCTGGAGCAGAGACTTATAGGGCCAAGTCGCATCGTTTTCGATCGTCGTGCTTAGACACGCATTGGATATTGAGAAATTGCCTCAACATTTCACAGTATCAACCAAATTTTCTTCGATTCAACCAGAGTCCAGTTGAACATAGAAACCTTGATTTTAATTTGGTAATAGAAGACCTTCACGCTCTTCCTCTTCATCATAATGAATGCCAAACCTGCAGATACAACAATAGAAGGGGAAAAATGCACTTCAGTTGACATCTTTCCAGTGTACCATATCAGAGAAGAAGCAAAAGGAGTTCAAAAGGGGAACATCCGAAAATGTTCAATGAGGGAAAATTGAACAGAGCAGGTGGAATAACTAGCTTCACTGGGTTTATCATTTCATACTGACCCATCGTTGAACTCCTGTTAAGAAGACGGAGGACTAAACAAAGCAAGGAAGGAAGCTTTCCGCCACAAAGAACAGCAAGACCCTTCTCGGGAATTTCACCAAGCATCTGATGTGCAGCGTGTCCTGATCAACTTTCTCCCTTGGGTGATGTTTCGTGGTTACAATAATGAAGACCCAAGTTGTAATTTCAACCATTCTCAACCCACGTTTCACTTTTCCATACGTAACGCCAAAATAATAACTATAATCACGCGTACATGTCGATGCGAGAAAACGCAATACGAATAACTCTTGAAGGGAAACCTGAGTTGGACGAACATAGAGCAACTCCGGTTGAGTTGGAAAAAGAGACTTCTTCCCACAAACTTCAATGCCTTCGAGCCAGAATGCCTTCGGGAGATACCGAAAAAGGCTCTTATGTCTGGTCTAGCCAAACAGCATGTAAAGTAGTAACAGGCCGGTGATAAAGGCAGCCGCTCAACGGCATCACGCTGCTCAAATCCTCGCCGTTTGTTAATGGCGAAATGGCATACAAACTTTGGGCCAATATGTGAGAAAATAAAGACATTTTATGCCTTAATTTGAAATAAGATTCACTTTAAGTCGTTATTTAAGTAAATAAGGACTCTTCAGAACCTTATTTGAGATTTTTCCTCATTATAAATCTAAAAAATACACAAGATCACGTGCACACAAAAGATAAATAACATTAAATTATTTCGATTAAGCATCTTACTACAAATTATTTGAACGTTGAAATAAATTAAGGAAAAAAATTACAAAAATAAAGTAATATTGGACAATCATCTTACCACGAATATACAAACATTGAAATAAATTAGTGAAAATAAATTATGAAAATAAAGTTGTTGGTATTTAATTGCAAGCTCCCGTTCATTGCAATCGCTTCCACATTAGTAGGCGGGGTCCCTCCCATCACTTCCTTCTTCTTTCCATCTTCAACACAGTATTGCACATAGTTGCAAAGAAATTAAATTAAATTAATTCAATAATTTTCGTAAATGCCCGGTAAAACATAATGTAAAAAATAATTTTCTTTTGAGTTAATATTATGAAAAATTTCAAATTGATATACACGCGACAAAATTTATCTAAATTATTTTTTTACCACAAAAAATCCAAATTTGTACACTTTTGATAAATTTACTTCAAATCATTTTTTTGACCACAAAAAATCAAATCAAACACATATACAAATTTCTATTCATTACTTTTCAATCGATTTTATACCTACGAAAAATTTACATTTTTTTTTTGTATACGAAGGTGTATCCTGCCAAGCCAATCGCCGTACGGATCGCGCACCTCGACTAATCTCCGGGATGTGGCGCAGCATCCCCACCGCACGACCCTCGCCTAAATCACCGGACGCCTAGCGAGGTTCGAACCCAGGACCTCTCTTTGAAAGGACCAGAGCGCAAACCAACTGGGCCACGAGTGGGTACGAAAAATGATTACATTCATGACAAATAAAAAGTAAAAACTACAACGGGTACACCCGTGAATTGCTACGTGTCATCCAACTCAATAATTTAATGATAAAATTTAATTAAAAATTAACGTAAGGGTAAATTTATCATAAGTATACTAATTTAGGTAAATATATTATAAGTGTACCGGTTTGGAATTTTTGATAATAAAAAAATATTTTTGGGTAAATTTATCATGTGTATCTAATTTAAGGATTTTTTTGTAGTAAAAAAGTAGATTAAAATAAATTTATTAGATTTATACCAGTTTCGAGTTTTAGTGATATTAATCACTTTGTCTTTAGCAATTAGGCAATTCTGATGAAAACTCACTTAAAAGCTAGGGTAATAGATTCTGAGTTAATTCCGCATTTATTTGATCGTACGGCTATCCTTCTTTCTTTCTCACCGAGGGAGCGCCGAGCAGCGGAATATAGAGTTGGCAAAGTTCAGGGTCTGACTCGAGCGAGTTGACTCGGAGTTGAGATGAGCTTCGAAGCAATGTTGGTGCGTGGTTATGGGCTGGTGATGCTCGTGATCGTCGGCGTCGTCGTCGCTCGTGTCTTCGCGCGAGAGCAGCTGAGCGCCCCGACGGTGCGAGGATCTAGGGTTCTCGGGCCTCGCCCTTTGCTCCGATTGCAACGCTTTCGCCGAGTACGTCAAGGACCAAGGTTCGTGCCCTATCGGTTCGTTCTCCACCCCCAAACCCCCCCCCAAAGCCCCCAAACAAAAGTTCATCGAGGGTCGAGCCCATTTGATCCGATTCATTGGTTGAGATGTGATTCGATACTCCTTTCTGGATTACGAGTTGAAAGAATGTGGTCAAAGAGCTGATCAGGCTGAGCGCGAACCGGCCGGCTCAACCAAACGACTGGAAGAAATCTGAAAAAACTCAGCTTTGCATCATGATTATGTGGTTTATATCTTTCAACTAAAAGTTACCCTGCATTTGGGCATGAATAATGAGATAACTTGACAAACTTTTTCGTGTTCATTACTAAAGGAATCAAAGCATCTGATTTTTTTTTTTTTGGTGGAGAAACGAGTATAACAAGATGTTTTTTACTCTGACTTTGTGCAATGGATAGAAATAAAAAAATTTGTAATGTTTTGTGCAGAGAGTTGTATCCGACTGTTTGAAGTGTTGCAACCGAAGATTCTGATGACGAGACTAGCAAGGTATGATGGATTATTTCCGGGCCTGTATTTAAATGTATGTTTTTCGTTTTCCTTTACGGTTATATCCCTGTGCTATGGTGATGCTAATCTACAAGTGCGCTTTGGATGAGTGAAAAAGAAGGAGACAGTGTCTCGATCTTGTAAGAGGAAAATACTTGTGAATGTGTCGTGTGAAAAAAACATGTATTATGATGCAGATCATAGGATGGAGGAAATAGTTTGTGAGATGAGCACTTAGAACCTTTTCTATAATTGATATTTAGTTTTACACGATTCTTTCAATTCCCTATCATTATCATGGGAGTTCAGTCTCAGGCTTTGTATGCACATCTGACCCTTCCCATTTCTTCTAGAGGTGGTTCTTGTGCTCTGGGCACTCTCATACCTCTATTTGCTACTTGTTACTTAATTTTCTCTCTCTGCCTCCATTATAGTCTCAGGAGTGTTGCTTGTTGAAACAATTGTGAACCAGCACCATTAACAGATACCATTTGGTGGATGCAAAGGAGCTGTGAGTTGCATGTTACTAAAAGGTTGAAAAGGGGCAAAAGAAAAAAGAAAGAAAGAAAAGGTTCGCAAAAAGGAGGAGGATTGGAACTCAGTACTAGATCTTATGAGTTATACCAAGCAAATAGCAGGCTGTACATGGACTTTAGTTTTGTATTAGTTACAGCTTCTGATTGGATTTTCAATCCTATACCTCAACGGAAGGTCATTAGTGATTTTCCTGATTGTAGTGATCCTCCTTGATAACTAAGTCTTTCATATTCAATCTCAGACATTTCTCTAAGTACACTAATTGCTTATGGTTAAAATTTATTGAAGTACACTCACTGCATAGATTACCTACATTTATAGACTTCATCATCCATAAGCCTTTTCTTCCTTTTCCTGAAATATGCCTTTAGGCTCCATTTGGCATGCTCACCAAAGGAGAGCTGCATGGATGCCAAAGCCCTATCCGCTGTTTTAATGCACCTTTGGAGGAGAATACCTCACAGACAGTACTTTGGACATTTGACAATAATTGTCTCCTTACCTTTCTTGCATCAATTTCTGACCTCCTGCTTCTCCTGGTTCTCTCTTGGGTGTTCCCATTCTTGTCATTAGTTTTTGTTCCAATAAGAATGGCGGAACTTAAGGAATCGTCTACCACTTCAATTGTTTCCCGAGTGGAATTTGATATTTTTGTCTCTTTCTGATTAAATGTGTGTTAACTGTTTTCAGTATGCCTTGTTTGCTTATTATTTCCTTTAAATTGTGTTTGAAAGTCAAATGAAATAATAAAGCATTGATTTCTACTGGATGTGATGCTTGTATTTCATGAAGATCAGTTCTGTTTCTGACTGCAGATCACTTACTCTGGGGCAGTACTGGAAGTTGTATGAGGAAACTAGTCTTTTATCCTGAAATTGTTGGTTTTATTGAAGAAGAGAAGGACAAGTTTCCTTCTGTCAAAGTCCAATATGTTTTCAACTCACCACCAAAATTGATCATGCTGGATGAGGATGGCCAATTCAAAGACACAGTAAGGTAACTCTCTTCTGCTAATGCTAATGGCTGTTTCCATGTGGTAGTGTATGCTTGTGGTTGAATGGAAAAGGTTTTCAACATCTCTCAATATTGGGATGTTAGTGGCAGGCGAATATCATGCGTTCTTGGTTGGTCTTTTTAACCTTAAAGGCCATGTTTGATCCTCATCCCTGAGGAGGATAAAAAATTTCTTTATATTGAGATGGATGATGATGAGATTTGAGATGCTGTTCATCTGATCTCGAAGCAAACGTTTATTACTCACCTAATCACCAAATGCATCGCTCTATGGCCAATTTGTATGTTGCTGGACATGATAGATTGATAGTTCTACTTCTCGTTTAAAATGGCTTCTTATATTTACATAGCATTAAGCAGCTAGCTAGAAGTTTCCTTCCGCTGGTTTTACCTTTTTTTCCTTTTGCAGGATCGACAACTGGAAACGTGAACATGTCCTGCAGTTTTCTGAGAGGGAAGGTTAAACCTGTTTTGCCAAAGTAAAAAGAGTCGGAGTTGGCCAGAGGCAATGTTGTAGATTAGACATGATGTTCCGTTTGAACTTATTGAAGCAATCTAATGATTCTGGTACGAAAAGTGGATGCTTGATATTTATCTCTCTATAATTCTGATGACTGGTTATGTTAGAATATGTCCTTTCTCTTCCTTAAACATCCGTTTCCCATTTCGGCATCGTACTTAGGTATTCTTTTAGAAGCCACTAGTACTATCTTCTGTGTTTTTCCCCTCAAAGAAAAATACGATGAGTTCAAGAAAATGCTGGCCATGTTTGTTTATGAATTCTGCTCATCTTCCTCTGCAATGCTCGTTTGTGCGCCTCTCGTGCAAGTAATAGAGTGTCATTATGTGCCACCACGAACTATGTCAGTTGAACTTTGTTTGAGATATAATGTCCTGTTTGATTGGGTGGACTCTGTTAAAAAATGACTTACTTGAAAATGGTAGATGAGTTGGAGGACTCGGTTGCAAGATTTTGAAGTGTGAGGATCGTACCGAAAAGCTATGCAAATTCAGTGACTTAGGTTGTATTTTATGTATGGCAGAAGGATCCATTTGGACTGCCCTCTTCACGGGTAGACGATAAATTAAGCCAATAAACCTGCTGGCCATCTTGTTGTGCCTGGATCCAGAACCACTTTGGTCAGGCGATCAAGATCACTGTCTCCATTTCTGGAACTTTGTAGTTTGTACATCTATTCAAGTAGGGCTGACTTCTGAAGTTTTTATGTCAATGATTCCAGGGTAGGTGCTTTCATGCACAAAGTCACAAAACATGAAACATCTGCATCACAACCTCTGTCTCGTCTTTGTAACCATGAGAAAAAATCGAACCACATAGATATTACCGATTCTACTTTCCTTTTTCCTGCAAAACAGCCATAGAGAGGGGTGAAAACAATGTAGCCCAAGAACAAAATGAGGATGAAAATGCTCCATATCTTTGGTTACAACTACAAGAGACAATGGACAGGAAGAAATTGGGTGGACTGAATAAGATCTCGACGAAAATTACCGGCTTTCGACGGCACAGGAAAGGTGAACTTAGATATTTGTGTGAAAGCCGGTTCGAGAACATCATCATTCTAATACAAAAGACTACTGAAGTAAGTTGGGGTGATGTTGACCACAGGTGATGCCTTGCCTCCATCAGCTTCAGCAAGAACGATGCTTTTCTGCATCACCCATGAGAACATGTTAGTGTCACTGATCAAGGAACCCTAATTCTTGTCACTTGCAAGATGCAATGTACGATGGGAACAAACTAGCCAGTCCATACTAAGTGTCCGAAGATGTACTCAACCCCATCCGGCCCATACTTTTATCTAACTGTAAGTTTAATCTCATAGTGGCCTGATGTCACATCAATTGGTACCTTCGCTACAGGACATCACACGTGGCAAATTTATCTGCGGCTCACTAAAATCAAATAAAACAATGACTTCTTCTATTTATTTTAGCCATCATTTCTTGTAGAGATGACAAAATACTTACCATGTCATAAGTTCCAATGTCGGTTTCAAGTTTCACATGTATCTTATTTGAACGATTGTAATGAATTATCGCATTTAATAATTATCACATGTTGTTAAAACCCATGATCACAGCTCATATTTTGACTAAAAAAATATAAAATATTAACAAAATTAAAATCTCAATGATAAAGTGGTTTCGAATTAGACATTCATCATCCGACACATAGAATACCATAAGATGTTGCGAAAACATATATCAAGAAAAAAACATAAAACTTGCTTTAGATTCACTTACTTGGAATCTAGAACTTACCCTTTAAAATAGATTTTTTAATTTTTGGAACCTGGAACCTACTTTCTATATCCTGGAATTGATCGGTTCTCACCAGTCCAGTTCTATAGGTTCTAGATTTTACCTTAAATTACGCTCATCCCTATCAAAATCTGACCTGGCTCTCCACCAATTGCAGTTCACTTGCTCCACTAATGAGGCTTGTAAATCTGTTGACCAATTAGTTTGGCCATGCCGTCACCTTACAAGGAATTACTTGCTCCACTTATGAGAATCATCTCTAGGCATCATTTATTTATCGATTTTCTTAACGTATAAAAATTATCCAATCAATACTAAACTTATTGTACAGATATCAATTTAATCATTCACTTTTTAATCTTACCAACTTAATCATAAACCTTTGTGCAAAATTTAAATGCAATCCTTTCAATCACTTTAGTTGAAATCTTTCACGTGGCGGTCTACTCATTGCAACCGTCATATGTGGCACATCGCCACGTTAGCAGTTTTCATCAAATATTGACCGAGAGGATTTCATAGAAATTTCGCATTAAGGTTTAGGACTATATTGCGAAATTGAAAAGTTAAAAATTGAATTGACATTCATACAATCGATTTAGGACGGATTGAAAAATTTCCATTCCTTAACATGTATTCCTTCGGTGTGTCTTAGTTTATGCCACATTGATTGGAAAACAACACGTGTCACTGATTTTTTTTGAAAAATATAACATTGAGAGAATATGTATCGAGATCAATATGTGCCCTTACCTTTTCCCATTTTCCCTTTTCAATTAGGATGAAACCGATGCTAATGCCAAGATTGCTTTTCCCTTTAGATTTCTAGACAAATTGATGTGGAAAATGCATGCTTTTGCCGTCGTATTATTTGTTTCATGCATGCACACACAAGGCCAACGACCGTCCCATGGACTATGTTATTATAAGTGGCTCATAAAATATGTCCATTAAGCAAGAAAAGACCTGAATGACAAGCGAAAATAATTATATCAGATAGCCGGAAAGAGATAATATTTTTACAACCATTGATGGAGTTTCAGGATAATCAAACTTTGAAAACCCGTCTCCATCTTAGCACGTTACCATACAAATTTGCATGGTGGTTACTATATGAAAAATGAATTCGAAGGGCAACATAAATGAGCTTGAATGCATGAGATGAGGAGATCGCCTAAGAAGGAACCCAAGTCTAAGAGCATCAAATATATCTAAATTGAACTCACATTTGCTCAAAAACACAGCTCACATGTGTATTTCAATAACTTTCGCTAGCGCTTGAGCTTAGCTTATGACCTCACCCCCTTAATTCTTGTGTTGAGTGCTTGCCGCTTGCTCTCAACAAGTGGTATCCAAACAAATTGTCGATCGATCAGCCTCTAGTCCGTTCTATTTTTTTTTTTTTTCGACCTCTAATGATTGATTGGTCGGCCCCCAACATTTTTAAGCCAAATTTAAACTCCTAATCAATACAACAAGACGTCAGAAGGAAGGCCCATCAAATGATTTTCTGGGCAAAATAGCTGATACAGCAGCTACCAATCCCTATAACTCTATTTTACTGTTTATTGATTCTGGTAGGACTACATGCCAAACTTTGGACTGTTCGCTGTAATAACAACTGTTAGAAATGCCTCTGCAATACCTAGTCAAATAACAATGTGAAATGTGGATGTCCCCTTCAGACAAGACAAGCTGCGTGGTGATGGGCCACACGAACGGCAAATTAAGAAAGGACGACGCTGGAACAAGGACATCTCATCCAATAATATCAAAATGGATTAACTTGATGTAATTTAAAAAATTAAAAATTATATAGAGATTCAAACTACTTGTCTTGCTGTTTAATCACCTTTAGGAATAAAGCATCCTTTCGATGCCAATCATTACATAGTTTTTTGTGCCTTTTCCTTAGACCCCTATGTTGGTTATTAGGACTATAGGATCTCTACTACATTAATTAATTGGATTGTAGTCATACATAAATAATATATAGGTGGAGACATCTATTTGCGTACGTTCGAATTGGTTATTGGCCCTAAAGCTTTATCCACCGGCATGCTCTTGTGATTTTAGAGAAATTAGCCTAGCAATGAAATTCATCCCATGCTCATTATCCAATGTTGAGGTGGAAAAAGATTGCGTACGAATAGTCGAGTTTCGACATATTATTTCCTAAGAGGCCGTCGCGGTGTTGGCAGCTTCAATTTATGGAAGAAGTTGAGAGTTCAAATCCAAACGACCTCGTTATATGGGTGAAGTGAAAGAGCATCTTAAGAGAGGCATCGCACCGATTCCGATCGAGGCATGGCCCAATTATTTTTTTTAAAAAAAGTACCTTTTGTACCATGCTTAATTTATGAGTAAGGATCTTGCTTACGAAACAGGCATCGGAATCAAATCATAGGACGCGATGGCCGACTGGTAAACGCCAATCTTGATGGTTATCGACCGATTTAATATCCTCAAAACAAATGAGAGAGAGAGAGAATAGGCTAATTTGCACGTTCATTACCACTTGCAAAGCAAAAGTATACTAACTATCTATCACAATAGATATGGAAAGCGATGTTGAAATTAACATCAAGAGTAACATCAACTGCATATGAATACGCACAACCATTGTAAATGATCATGAGCGGTAGTTCTTTTTTTTTTTCCCTTCTTTTTTTTATAACTAGCACAAGTATAAGTCAAGATAATTGTCCAAGAACTCCCAAACCTATGGTATGACAAGTAATTCAGTCTTAAACTTTTCAATTGTGTTAATATTATCCTAAACCTTTTAATGATTTGACAATTTAGTCTTAAATCTTTTAATTGTGTCAATTCAATTCTAAACCTTTCAATTGTGTCAAATTTCAGTCATAAACCTTTTAATGATTTGCTGATTTAGTGCTAAACCTTTTGATAATTTGTTAATATCGTCCTTTTAGCAATTATAGGTTTAATACTAAATTAGAAAAACTTAAAAAAGTCTATGACTAAATTGACATAATTGAAATGATTAAGACTAAAGTGGCAAAATTATCAAAAGGTTTAGCACTAAATCAGCACAATTGAAAGGTTTAAGATTGAATTGATCTCCATATTATAGGTTTAGGACTTTTGGATAATTTTCTAGCTATAAGTCTTCGGAAAAATAATCAACTATTTTTTAATTTAGTAGGCCGAATTTCTTCGATGATACGATGATTAGTGAACAAAAAGATACCTCTTTTCCAAAATTAGCTGAAGGCCAAACTTGATTGACCATTTAAGTCATTTTCATGAACTAATTTTTCTTGAGCTTCTCTAATGTATGGAAAACGAATTCTTCATCGTTATCTCTCCACTTTTGTTGCGAAAAAATACGTCGTTTGTAATCTTCCTTTTGCCTCGACCTAGCTGTCCATTAATTAACATAGATTCCATAGCATAGTATTTCCTAGAATAAATGTTTTATTCCTTTGCCAACCATATAATAACTATCAAACATACTACATGACACTGGGAAATTCGGGATAATTTTGAAAAAAAGTCCTAAATTTATTGCAATTGTGTCAATTCAATCCTAAATTTTTTTTTTGGGCCAGTTTAGTCCTCTATGTTTTGCAATTGTATCAATACAGTTCTAGAATAAATATTTTATTCCTTTGTCAACCATGTAATAACTATCGAACATACTACATGACAATAAGAAATTCTCTAATTGGAAACATTTTTACTAAATTTTAAAGCGGAACTTCACTGATTGGGAGTGGTATGGAGATATTTCATGCAACAAGATACAAGCACAAACTATTATTATTATTATTACAACAACCCAAGAGACAACGACTCTCTCTATTCTAATCATGATTTCACTTTCTTGGCACTGATTAATACACCTTTGGGAGAGAATTGTCTCAAAGAGTCTAAGAGGGGCTCCAATCCCTCCTCACACATGGACATTTCCCTCTTCACTCCCAGAGGAACCTCACCACACTTGACCAGTTGTGACCCCCAGATCATCATCGGCCATGATCAATTAGACATGCAATTCAACAACAACAATCACCCTCAGAACAGCCACACGACGACTACGTCGACTAGCCGGTCGTCGGACTCTAGCGAGCCATCCGCCACGGGTAACAAATGGGCTCCGAGGCTTCTTAGGGAGTGCGCGAGGGCGATCGCGGACAAAGATTCTACCAAGATCCATCAGCTCCTATGGATGTTGAATGAGCTGGCCTCTCCATATGGTGATTGCGATCAGAAGTTGGCTTCCTACTTCTTGCAAGCCCTCTTTTGCAAGGCGACGGACTCCGGGCACCGGTGCTACAAAACCCTAGTCTCAGTCGCCGAGAAGAGCCACGGGTTCGACGTGGCTAGGAAGTTGATACTCAAGTTCCAGGAGGTGAGTCCGTGGATGACTTTCGGTCATGTCGCTTCGAACGGTGCAATATTGGAAGCCCTAGAAGGAGAGAGCAAGCTTCACATAATCGATATAAGCAACACGCTTTGCACCCAATGGCCTACTTTGTTAGAATCTTTGGCCACGAGGAATGACGAGACGCCGAGGTTGAAGCTCACCGTGGTCATAACCGCTAGTGTCGCCAGGCCCGTGATGAAGGAAATAGGTCAAAGGATGGAGAAATTCGCGAGGCTCATGGGAGTGCCCTTTGAGATGAACGTGGTTAGCGGACTAAACAACTTGGGGGAGCTGACCAAGGACAAATTAGGCATTGAAGAGGACGAAGCCATCGCAATCAACTGCATCGGAGCATTGAGGAGGGTCGAAGTGGAGGAAAGAGGGGATATAATAAGGATGTTCGGATCGTTCAAACCAAGGATCGTGACCGTCGTAGAAGAAGAAGCCGACTTTTCAAGCACGAGGGACGACTTCGTCAAGTGCTTTGAAGAGTGCCTCAAGTTCTACACCATGTACTTCGAGATGTTGGAAGAGAGCTTCGCACCGACAAGCAATGAAAGGTTGATGTTGGAGAGGGAGTGCTCAAGGAGCATAGTTAGGGTTCTGGCATGCGACGACGGGCATCGTGACGGCTGCGAGGGCGAGAGAAAGGAGAGAGGGATTCAATGGTCCGAGAGGCTCAAGGAGGCCGGTTTTTCAGCTGTCGGGTTCAGCGATGACGTGGTCGACGATGTCAAGGCGCTCCTCAAGAGGTACCAGGCCGGCTGGTCGTTGGTGGTGCCGCCGCAAGGACAAGAAGATGACTCAGCAGCAGGGATTTACTTGGCTTGGAAGGAGGAGCCTCTGGTTTGGGCTTCAGCATGGAAACCCTAAAAGAGGGAGAGAGTGATGATGATCTCAGTAATATCTCTTTAGCATCATGCACAATAGATGGCCATGGCTTATGAATACCAATATCCCACTAGGGTTTTTATTATGGCAAATTCTAATCATCACTAGCATAGTCTCTTCTCTTTGAAATCTTTCATGGAGGGGACTCATATAATTGGTCATGTTCTTTTCTTTTGCTTATGCTTTGTGCTTGGGAGCTTGTGTTGTTCTCTCTCTCTCTCTATCTCTCTCTGGTTATGTTCTTTTTTTCAATTAGGTTGTTCTTGTCTGAAGGTGCTTGAACTTGTGCAAGTTCTTATTTGCTTTATTGGCTTCCTTTTCTCTTTACCCCTTGCGTGGAATTTTGTCAGGAAAAAGCTTCTTTGGTACTTGCAAAGTTGCAATGCATCACTATTATCATTGAGTTATCATTCACATACTTTTCGTAGTGGAACATATCTTTTTCTTCTTTTCCTCTTGTCTGGCATTGAAGAGGGACATCTTACATGTCACGTTTGGAGATGCAAAATTCATGAATTCTCACATTTCATTAATCAGGAAAGAGGCGTGGTATAAGAAATCAACAAGAAATGAAACCAAAAAGAAGGGAAAAAAAATAATGATAAGGACTTGTAGATTGATAGATGATAATGAGAATCAATCTAGATCACCAACTCACATGCTCTTTGGAGCAGTTGATAGATAAGTTATGATCAAAGAAGAAATATTCTTCTCCGAATGTAATTTACAAGACAGGAATTACATAATGTGAATTTTCTTCTTTAAATTAAGCAGCTTGTTCCTTGAACTACTCTTTTGTAGCCTCCCTTTGTCCATTTTCTATACTTTCTCTTAGGTTGATGATTGATGCTGTCGCTTTCAAAACCGTGGTGGTTGAGAACAAGGTCCTTCCTTAGTCCTTAGCCCGCATGGAATAGAGAATCTTAACCTCAAGATCCTTCGTGAAATCATGTCGGCTCCCCTTTTTTGGCTTCGAATGTTTCGAACATACCGACTAATCTAGTAGAGTTAGGTTAGAAAAATCTAGTTACCTGCTAAACAATTGGTCTATATTATCTCTTCTTTCTTTGTTCGAAATAAAACTCTCGAGTGTTATCATTTAAAATTATCGGCACGTCAAAACTTAAGTTTTCAGCACTTAATCGCTGATTTTATCAAACACGCCCTAATAGACTTTTTATCTATGGCAAAGGAATGATCTCCAACTCTGTAGTACTATTTTTAAGTAAACTATAATTCACCAACTTTTGGAACACTTCTTTTATTTTTTTATTTGTCTGCCAGTTAATTAATTTGATATTAATATTATCATTATTACTGTTGCTGCTGTTGTATTTCGGCCCCATAAAGCAAAGTAAACATTCTCGTCCCCTATTTTTTGGGACTCTTCCGTTCATGGTTCGAATTCGAAACATAATTCGGAAGACTTTTGGAATTTAGCAAGAAAATAATTAATTTGTAAGTACATATCTGAGATCGATTTTGGCTAAATAATCTAACTCACCTACTCACTCTATATTCTGTGCCACCCACTCTTCGATTTTCTGTCTATTTTCAAATAAGTGTATTTCACAACTAAGATTAACAAAAAAAAAGGAACCAACATTCGAGTTGAGGATGCAAAGTATAATCGCGTCTGAAAAAAAAAACGATTTTTCCTAAATTTATGATAAAAAGATTCACCATGGTCAGTCACGGGACTAATTTATCTGACGATGTCGTATGAGTTCAAAGACCAAATGTATACAAGTATTTGAAAGGATCTCAATTCCTATTATCAATATTTGTTTTTAAAATGATTTTTTTTTTGTATAAAGGGCTTTTATTTGAGAATATTATTCACATTGGATTATTTTTTGAGAAAAATGGGCGTTACTTCAAGTTTTTATTTGAATTTTTTAAAAATTGATGTGTAAAATAAAAGGAAAAATTTCAAAAAAGAGCCCTAAATAAGGGCATGAAGTTGACTTTGTTTCAAATAAGGGTATGAAGTGTTCTCATTGTCTCAAATAAAGGTTTAAAGTGACTATGTCCGTTTTAAATAAGGGCCTCACCTCGCCGGCCAGTCAATTAAATATTCCGGCCTTTTAGAGGTATTTTGTCAAAATATACTTTAAACCAAATTTTTAGTTAAATTAAATTAAAAATTAAAATAACAACTAAAACTTAAATAAAAAAAAAAAAACACAGGCGGGAGGGCAACGGCTGCCGTCCCAACACTAGTGGGGCGGCAGCAATGGCCGACGGGGTCGCTGATGCCTATTAATTGGTGAGTCATGCCCTTTTTTGAGACTGATAATGTCATTTCGTGCTTTTATTTGAAATAATATTCACTTCATGTCATTATTTTAGACAATGAGGATATTTCAGGCCCTTACTTAAAATAATATCAACTTCATGTGCTTATTTAAGAAAATAAAGGTATTTCAAACTTTTTTTGAAATTTTTTCAAAATAAAATTGGCATAAAGAAAAGGGGAAGAAGGCGCAGGAGGAGACCTCAGTGGCAAGCACAGGCCTAACAACCAGATCCCATTTCTGCCTTTTTGTCTCCTGATGATTTGACCAGCATAATAATATGAATTTTTTTATAAATAAAAAAAAATCCACTTTCCTTTTTTATTCTTTGCTTTATTTTTGCAGTCATTCTGAGACCCCATCTGTTTTTTTTTTTTTTCCATTTACATGTTTGTCGCTAAGTCCTTGATGGGGATTAATCGACAGCGCACTTGCTCATCATGCACCCAATCTGTATAAATTTAGGCGCTTTCATGTGGATGCATCGTGTTTACTTTGGAAAGGAGAAAAGAGTTCTTTTTTTTTTAATCAATTGAGTTCGACAACCGAATAACAACATCGAAATCAAACTTATTAGGCCTTGTTGGTTACGTGCGGTTGATACTATGTTTCACGAAAATCTAAAAATAGCCGGCAGAAAATCATATCGTAAGAACCGACAAAAAGCCTTTTGCACCTAGCAAGGTTAGTGGAGAACGACCATCAAGTGGGAGGTGTATTATCTTATAATAGGAGTGGTAGGAGTTCCTGTTGAAGGGTAAATGATTCATTTTGGAAAGATCAAATCTCATTGTTTTTTTTTCTTTTAATAATTTGGCAATAACTTGGGATTTTGTGATCTTAGAGCTCGCTTACACTAAGGGCGCGCATGGCAACCATTCTGTTCCAGAAACTCATTCTGGAACAGAAATAGATTTTTTCTATTTCTGTTCCAGAATGAGTTTCTGAGCAAAAAAAATGTGTTTGATAACGAAACTAATTTCTAATCCTAGAACAGAAATTCGTTTGACAAAAATTGAAAATTTCTACTTTTCCTACGGCGGCGGCGGCGGCGGCGGTGGGGAACAGAAATCAATTTCTGTTTCTCTGAGAAACAACAAATTTTTGTTTCTGATTTCTTGTCCAAATCTATTTCTGGAACAACTTTTTGTTCCAGAAACAGAAAAATAGAAAGAATTTATCAAACGAATTTCTCGTCCAGAAACCATTCTGGAACAGAAATTCTGTTCCAGAATGGTTTTCATGCGCGCCCTAAGTATACCATTGAACGATAAATTTCTATTTCTTGTTATCGAGGAATTTGTCGGGCTTTTTTCCAAATTAGGATTAAAAAAAATTATTTACAAAATTAGGGTAAAAAAAATATTTACAATATTGGGGCCGCGCACGGCCCATGCGTGCGCCACAATGCCGTGCACGGGCCGAGTGGCACTTGCACAGTGCCACCCGAGCCCATGCGTGCGCCACAGTGCCACACACGGGCCCGATTTTTGTTTTTTAATTTTATTTTTTTTACTTTTTTCTAATATTTATATAACTTTGTAAATACAATTTTTTTTCTTTTGTAACTTATTTTTATAACATAATTATCAATAATTAATTAAATTTTTTTTAATATGTATGTAATTATTTTATAAAGTATGTAAATAAATTAATAAAAATATTCACGAGGCCGGTGCGGTAGCATTTTTTATTTCAGTTTTTGTATGTGTTTTTTTATTTACTATTTATATAAATTTGTAAAAATAATTTTTTCCTATTGAAGCATATTTTTATAACATAATTATCAATAATTAATTGAAAATTTTATTAAGATGTTTGTAATTAATTATTTACTACGTGAATAATTAATAAAAAAATATTAACAAGCCTAGTGTGACGACATTTTTTAATTTTTAATTTTTATAATTTTATATTTATATAATTTTGTAAATACATATTTTTTTCCTTTTGAAGCTTATTTTTATAACATAATTATCAATAATTAATTATAAATTTTATTAAGATATATGTAATTAATTTATTTAATATATAAATAATTGATAAAAAAATATTCACGAGGCTAGTGCGACAGCTTTTTATTTATTTCTTATTTTTTACATGTTTTTATAATTTATAAATATAATTTTTTGAAGCTTATTTTTATAACGTAATTATTAATAATTAATTGAGAATTATATTTATGTGAATATTTTTATATTTTTGTGAATATTTTTTTATTAATTATTTACATAGTAAATAAAAAAACACATACAAAAAATGAAATAAAAAAAATTCTACCACACCGGCCTCGTGAATATTTTTAATTTATTTATTTACATACTTTACAAAATTATTGCATTCATATTAACAAATATTTGCAATTAATTATTGATAATTATGTTATAAAAATAAGCTACAAAAGAAAAAAAAATTATATTTATAAAGTTATATAAATATTAGAAAAAAGCAAAATAAACGAAATTAAAAAATAATCGGGCTCGTGTGCGGCACTGTGGCGCATGCACAGGCCATGGGCCGCAGTGCCGCTAGGCCTGAGCGGCACTGTGCAAGTGCCACTCGGCCTGTGCAGCATTGTGACTGTCGCACGGGGGCCGTGTGGCATTTTAAATGCCGCACGTACCCTAATCTTATAAATACTTTTTTTTACCTTAATTTTGTAAATAATTTTTTTTAATCCTAATTTAGAAAAAAGCCCGAATTCGTCACTCCCACTTGGTCTGAGAATTCGGTTACTTCAATATTGGCAGAAAGACAAACAAAGTGCGATGTGTGCGTGCGATTAGATTATCGAGAAAGCAAGGTATGAACGGCTAATACCTGGTCTCCGTATCTATGCTTCTTTTAGTGGTTGGACGATATTCCACGTGTCTATGGGTCCGTTTATTTTCCCGAAAAATGAATAATTCAGCAAATATTTTCCTAGAAATAATTTTTTGTATTACTTAAAATAATTAATCAATGAAAAAACTTTCATTATGGATGACAATTTATGTCTAGATATTTTCCTGGACAATAGAGATATTTTTCTTTTATTCACTTTTGCAAGTGATAACCGATCATCTTTATGCGAAAAAAAAAAATCAAATCAATCATTTTTCGCGAAAACAAAGTCTAAGTCTGCCTCTTCGGGTCCCGACAAATGCAGGCCGTCGGCGCCGAGAGTATGGGGCGTCACCCGCTCTCCGGCCGTTAGATTCTCCTCCTCGATGTCTTCTTCTCACATGATTCAATCCATGAAAGAATCCATCAGCAGTATTTGGGCCTAAGAAGTTGAGTTGATGGGCCTGGGCCAAGAAGCTTGAGACCATTGTGTTGGGCCCAACAAATCAAAGCCTGATTTTGGAAGTTTTAGGGGTTTGTCCTTGTGAACGAATTGGGTAAATAAAAGAGAATCACAAGCCCAAGGCTTTGAGTGTGCCTTCTCTCGGGAGCTTTTTGCATGACGAAAAGGAACGATGTTTGGGTTTAGGAAGCGAAGTATGAAGTCTACTTGCTAAAAAAGTATACTTGTTCCTAAAACTTTAATAAGTGCATCCATCATGCTTAGTATAGACCCAATGACCAAAATGGATGTATTTGAAAGGATCTCGACACGAATTGCCAATATTCAATTGAAAACAATCTCGTGCATAATTATTCTAAGAGAATATCTATTTTCGAGGATGATGAAAATACCCTTCGGTCATTCAATTTTTTGCGAGGTATAGGGCGCAAATCATTCATTTTAGGAAGATAAATGCATGGTAAAGTATCACGGAGTATCGGCTCGAAAATTTTTAGCGAACGAACCGAACCCTTTTTTTGTTTTTGTCAATTGGGTTTGAAAACCTAGCAATAACACCAAATCTAGCTTGTCGGACCTTGTCGATCATGTGTGACTTGTTAATGATATCGCCATTCAAGGAGACCTTGAAAATAACCCGTAGGAAGCCACTACTTTAAAAAAAAAAAAAAAGAGTTTTGAATCATCGGGAAAGCAAGGAATGAACTGCTACTTCATGCTCCGTGCGTCCATTCTTCTTTTAGTGGTTTGGCGATCTTATGTTAGACCGATTTTCGCCTCTCGAGTCCCGGCAAATGCAAATAATCGGCGCTTGGATGATAGGACTCACCAAATCTACGATCGTTTTACCACTCAGTCAACCCAATAAATTTTCTGACCCCACTCCCCCCCAAACCAAAAAAAAAAAATGGATTATTGACAAAAAAAAAAAGAGAGAGAGTTAATGCTACAAAAAAACTTCAAACTGGTGCATTTATGATAAATTTACATCAAACTAATTTTTTATCACGAAAAACCCCAAACTAGTGCGCCTGTGACAAATTTACCCCAAATTATATTTTTGACTATCAAAAATTCTAAACTAGTACATTCGTGACAAATTTACCATAAACTATTTCTTTATCAATAAAACCCCAATATATTACACTTACGATAAATTTACCCGTCATTAAATTGAGTTAATACCACAAAAAATCTCAATTGATATGCCTATGACAAATAGAGGATAAAAACTTAAATCGATATACCCGTAAACTATCATATGTAATTGAATTCAGTAATTTGACGTTACATTTAACGAAAATTAACAGGTGGCAAATTCGTCACAAGTGTATCAATTTGGAGTAAATCTGTCGAAAGCGTACTAATTTAGATTTTTGTGTGGTCAAAAAAATATTTTCGGTGAATTTGTCGCAGATATATCAGTTTGAGATTTTAAAGATATTAATCCAAAAAAATGTTAGATTCTCCTCCTCAACGCCTTCTCTAGTATTTGACCCTAAGGTTGCGTTGATGGGCC
>JAGVVM010000451.1:0-53873 GCA_019149425.1 Psidium friedrichsthalianum | reverse complement strand
TTTGACTCCTTCAACCTTATAACTTTTTATAGATTTTTCACATTTCTAAAAATTTCTGCAATGCAGAGGCAAGCACGGGGCCTGACAAGAAGAAGAGAGCAGCTTATGAAATCTCTCCCATGCCCTCTTTTGTCAGAATTATTCTCTAGGGGAGAGAAATCTAATCTTTTCCAGCCACTAGAGTCCCCCCGCGGTCAAATAAAGACCAACAAAGTCGAGAGCCCCCTCCTGCCGACACTCCCTTGCCGATAGTGAGATTTCCATGACACATTGTATGTTGCATTGGTGCTAGGGCTTCCCATCACTACACAGCTGGTGATACTTAACCAAGATAAGCCTTTTTCTGATTTGAAATGTAATTATCAGGTTAATCTTGTGAGGAGAAAGATTGGTTTAAGTATCTTAGGGAGGTTGGATTGGCTTGGCAACGAAGCCGATGATGATTTATGAGGACTTTCCTCCTATTCACGTTCGCCAATCCTTTTCTGGGGTTCCAAATGGAGATATCAATTCCCCGTGATCTTATCCTCCTTCATAATTTGGATAGAATATCCTAGTATATTTTGAGGGTGGGTTGTGCTCGAAGATCTAACGATGTTGGTGAATAACAGAAAGAAGAATCATGTGACATGCGTTGGAGGCTATATTGTATTCCTGCAAGTATCTTAGGCACAGTGCTTTTTCTTTCTTAAATCTTGACATACACGACCCAAATTATATATATATATATATATAATATATATATATATCTAATTGTTTGTGTGTGAAATTTCTTCCCCTTTGGCTAGTTATGAGTTTTGCCCTTGAAGTCTCTATTTTCCTTTGGTTTGTGAGATTTGGTTTTACAGCATGTCACATGGCTCTGCCCTGCTCTTCAAAAAGATTCTCGAATTTTTCCCCAGCATGTCGGTGGGAAGAGAGCAAGTCCCATAAAAGTCGCTTTATCTGGACAGAATTCGAGAAACTAGAAAAAAAAAAAAAGCCTATTGATCAAATGGATGTTTTATTTTTCTTTTTTTTTTCTTATGTTCGTGTGTTTTTAATGCTTGAACTTACTTGCTTTATCAATTATATATATTTCGACAATCTAAACTAGTATTAACTTGACTTTGCATGCATTAGATCATTCGGGAGCTTTAGCCTACTGGCAGTAGAGTTCGAAGATGAAATAATCAAAGAGTTTTTGGCCGCATGGGTGGATGTGCCTCGAGATATAGTTTTGGCTGCATGCATGGATGAGCCCCAAATGACAGTCCACAAGACGATGTGAGCTTAGCTGTTCTATTTTTTCATTTTTGTATTATTGCATGTTATTTTTAAATTCTATGTGTTTATTCTTGTAATTGAATTTGGAGTTTTGTCGTTTGTACAAATTCATGAAAATGACAATGTCAAAGCAAAAAAAAAAATGTGATGTAAAGAAGATTGATAGATACATATGTCAGAAATGTTGATGCACTGAAACTTTGATCATAGGAAGAGAAAATTGAATTGCTTCTTTAATTTGTCAATATATTCTTTTACATAACTTTTTGGTTGTTTTGATTAACAAAAAATTGACTTGGAATCAGGACAGGACAAGAGGATGGGAGGGAGGAAAGTGTTACTTTTAGAATATTGGCTCAACGCCTAATCTCATCTATAGATATAGTGATAGAGAAATCGGACAAAATGGATGCAGAGGACATTTTCGAAAGAAGAGGGTGACTGTCAGCTTCCTATGATTTGCATTGACGCCATCGACTCTCTCTGAGTTCCGATTGTGTGAAGAGGGGTCTTTGCGATTCTTGATGATGTGATATTAGACTTGTGATTTGTCTTTGATTTCTAGAAGGAGCCATTACACCAATGGAATTGCAGGAAGGCTTAGGTCTCTTTAATCTTAACCCAAAAAAATAGCACATGCAGGGGACGTGTGCACTCAGGCGAGAGGGGTTTATGACGGCTTGGACTGGTTATCAAGAACCCTAAATTAGATAAAAGTAGTTCGCTTCTCTTCTGTTGGAACACATTCTTCCAGTAGTCAAGGATAGAACTTTTGCTTGCCTACCTCCTGTTATTACCATTAGTTGAAAGTCCTTACTTGCTCATAATGATATTTTAGAGCTTTCTGCTAGTTTATCTTAGGTCTGCAAAATGATAATCTTACATTTCTGTAGTACACATTGGAAGTCTCTCAAGAGCTTTCTTTGAATTTTTTCCAGTCATGCTTATTCCTCGCCTGTGTACTGTGGATTCAGTAGTCCCGTCTACTTTTCATATGCAACGCCACTATTAGGTTGTTGAATTGTATACCCCTTTGACTGATTAGGGATATGGACATACGGTAGGTGCTTTCTATTGGTATTTTATATAATCTCTCTCTAACAAAAAAATGCTCATGATGTGTCTGAGACTTTGAGAGTCTAAGGATATCTTCAATTATATTACCATCCCACCTTCCGATGCTAAGAACAACCGGTGGTGATGCTGACCAAGTTGCGTTCTCACAAGGGATGGAAGTGGCAGTGTGTTGTTTGGCGCCACTTTTTCATAACAGAATTAACTTTTCATTTAGCATGTAGGTAACTACCTGCTCATGGCTTCTTAATATTTAGGTTGATCCCTCAAGATATTAAATATTGACAATCAAAGACAATGAACCAGATTTCCCAATGTTCCCTTTTTTTTTGCGTGTTTTAGTTTTCTTCTTTTTGTCTTTAAATAATTACCGTACCTCAAAAATATATACGAATTCTTCTTATGATTTGATATATTACATATTATTTAACCCTTATTTAATGTCTAAACTAGTCATATTTGAGCAGGAACTCGAAGACCTTGATATTTGTTAACACCTTCAGAGACTTCTTCACTGCCAAGTCTCTTATGTCTCTGCAATTTATAGATCGACGCCTTGCCTCCAAAGCCCTATGTTCCCAATCATCGATGCGTGCTCTAGATTTTGGAAGACCCATGCATCCTCCAAGATCTTCAATTAAAAGAGAGCTGTAAAGAAACTCTATTTCTAGTGGTAATATCTCATGGACTATTTTGGTGTAAAGAAAACTTACTAGAGTGAGCAGGCCTCAACAAGTGGGCAATGAGAGATAGATTTGAAGAAACTACGGCTTGAAAGGGACATATATGCTTATCCTTATCAAATTGACTTGAATTGACTTATATATCAATTCAGAAATATTATTTTATTTTATGAAAGTTTCGAATCATCGCATATGCTACCTGTCTCCTATTATATAGTTTTTAGAAATATTTACCTAATTGATAAAATAGGTGTCACAAGAGACATGATCATTTCAAGCCGTGAGGTAATTCTGTACAATGTATGGGAAAGAAAGAATAACACAATAAAAATAAAAGGAAAAAAAAAGAATAAGTAAAGCACTTTTGGCCATAGCTCAAGCTGTTGGTCGTGGCTTGGGTTCATTTTGCCATGGCTTAAGCCATTCAGCCGTGGCTTAGGTCACTTTTATCATGGAGAATCAGCCTTTATATTATTCATTGACATCCAAATGTTATCTGATAATATGTATTATTACTTAGGCATATCATATTATATTTACGATAGTCTTTAATGATATTATGATAATATTTACCAATATGTTCTGAGGATCTGAGGATGGTTATCAAAGGAAGATGATCGTGAGATTGGGTAATCATTACAGAGCACAATACGCAAATACACATAGAATATTAACAGTAAGAATAATTAAATTATAAAAAGAATCACACTAAATTGAGCTGAAATTTTGAAAATCCAACAACAACATATCAATTGAATCTTGATAAAAATCCAACGATTGCTCCTTCGAAAAGCTCCTTCTAGTAAAATGTTAAGCGTTCATCGATTACTTGGTTGCCTAAGATCAAGCTACAAGTAGGGTGTGTCTTGTTTCCTCCGCTTTAATGAGTTTCATGGGTTCATCTTCCCATGATGCTCTGTACATTACATGTAGTTAGTGGGCAACATGGCCAAATACCAAACTTCAAGAGAGATCAGTCTCGGACTGGACCATGAGTATGGTCGATTCTGCAAGTCCTTTGTTCCTCAATGTTTTTGAAGCCGACGTTCGGGCTCGGCAATCCATTCTCGTTTCTAAAGAATCGGAGGCAATTTAACTTAAGACTTAGTGACTTCATAAAACGTATCTAAGAATTATGAGTTCAATACATTCTGTTTAGCAGAAAGACGGATATTCCCTTACTCATTTTCAGACAATCACTTTTCACAAACCTCGTGTAAGCCTGCTCGCTTTCCTTGATTCTTGACTTAATCCCCCAAGCCCCCAAGCCCTAATTAGTTATTGCCGTCTCCTCAGTCCTCTCCTCTCTCGCTCTCAATCTTTCTCCAGGCGGCCACTCACCCTGTCGCATGCTTGCCCTACATCTCATGCCCTCAATGCCTCTCACCATCGTATACGTCGCCGGACTGAGCACAACGAACGTTCCTAGCGGCGTGGTCAAGCCTTCGGATCCCAAAGTCTAGCGGGAAGAAGGAGATCTCCTCCATCAGCTTGAATCGAGGGAGGAACCAGGAGTCCGAAGAGGAGTTGTCATGACCGAAGGCTATTTTCCGGTGAGCGAGAATGTCGCCATGTCAATTGTGGGAAGGATGGAACTATTCGAATTTCTTGTAGCAACGTTCCACTTTTTAATATATTATACATTCATCCTTCTCGATATGCCTTCAACATTGACTCTGACTCCATTGTTACAAAAATAATTCCTTCAAATTATTGAAAATTTAGCGAATGGATGAATAATGAAATCAGACTTTGAGGGGTGATAATAATTATTTTAAGGAATTATTTGCTATACAATGTTGCTAATGGTTACCGGCAAATTCTCCAAGATACAATAGAGTCTCAAGCAGGAATATTACATAGCAATTTTAATATTTATCCAAAAAACTCCCCTGTTTAAGCTTAGCAAAAGGTGTCAACACGTAACACTGCAAGACCATCTAAGCTAAATCCAGGATGCTACATTTCTTCAGTGGCTTTACTTCCTTAGATTGGCTAACAATTTAGTTCTTTGAGAATTAGCAGAGCGGTGATCTTAATTGGGAGATTTCTCTTGGAAGGAGGGACTCTAGAACAGCAATTCTCACAGGCTCTGACAGCAACATTCCCCCACCAAAACACCACAGTCCAAAAATCTCATCACGCTCTTCCTGCACCAATGCCTAAACGAAGCCGATCTCGTCGCTCTCTCGGGTACCGCGAATCATTTAGCACTGAGAAAAATCGTCCACTTTGCTTTCACGTTTGTTTTTCGCATTACAATATGGCGATACAATTTGCTACGAAGCTGAAGAAAGTACGAACCTCCCGAGTGGGTCGAGTCCAATAGTTGATCAATCGGCTAAACACAGGCGCGTTTGCCTTTGCTAGTCCCCAGTGCACTCTGGCGGCACCGACCACGAGGTGGATAGCCCCCCCCAACCCGTCAAAAGCAGCCGCGAATCTCCGTGGCCGTGAAAGCGGAAGGGGTCACTGGCGAGGGCATGACCTTTGCCCGCAGCTGGCATGGGTCGAGTAGCCCTCGCCGGTTATAGAAGAAAAACAAAGAAAACAAAGAAAAAAGAAAAAATCAGATTTTTTAAGAGGAAATATTTAAAAAAAAATAAAAGAAAGGGTAGATGCTTTTTAAATGGGTTGTAAATGGATTTACAATGGACGCATTTATATCCACTTATTTTGACCTCTTTATTTTGTAAATCCATTATGCTAGCTTGTTAAGTTCGCTATGACCCATTTAGATGTTTGTGGGTTATTAAATAAGTTTTGGATCCATTTCACAGGTCCAGGGACAAATGGAAAGGCGATAATACCTAAAGCAAGCCATGCTTTCTTCAATTTCTCTAGGATTTCATTATTTGAATGTTTATCACCAGATGCATAGAGTCTCTGCAGCTCCAACGTTGAAAGCATGTGAAAGCTTTTTCCAGAGATAGATCATGAAACATAAAATCCAATCAATGATAACATAATAATAGAAAGACCAAATGACGACTCAACTGCACATTAAAAAACAGCCCAGAGCTTTTTCTTTTCTGTTGATAGGTCAGAGTTGCACCTCGCGCACACTATAATTCCACTTTCTAGCTGAAGAATCACGAGATAGATCCCAACTAAGGCATCTTCTGTACTTGAGAGTTGTTACAGCACTGCTCAGACCATTAACCAAGAACTTATCATGGTGCACACTTAATGGGTGCTCTAGAGCGGCACAGCTCAAATGCTGCTCAAGAACCTGGAACAACGAGCACCACGAAGCATACAAGCAATAACAAGGACGTAATGATAGTTCTTGACTAGTTACTCTCATTTTCGACTAGTTCCCTGATATATGACAAACTGCCTTCAGTTGACATCCAATTTATTCCGCTTAAAACGTCCCAATGGCTATTGCGACACCAGGAAGCAACTAGTGCAACTAATGGATATCACATTTTTGTTTTCAGTGACACGGCAACTAATGCTGCTACAAAATGCACATAGCTGTTTCAAGGGTGCAAGATACAGTGTGAATGGCACTGCATTTCAGCAAAACATCCAACACAGACCAGATAGAATTTGCTTTCGGCCATCTTGCATCCTTTAAACCGCGCGCGCGCAATATATTGACGAGTATAAGCAACCTTATAATCAAGTTAATAAACAGGGCAAATACAAGAAAGAAATCTTCCCAAGTTTTGTCGACAGCTATCTCGAAGTCGCGTTCCAACATGTAAACGTGCATTTCAGCATATCATCTTCCTCTATGCTTTTCTTTTTCTTTTTTCACACCTTTTTACTTCTTCTTTTTCCGTCCAATAAAAGTCCTGAACAAGAAGCAGGTCCAAGTCCTCGCATCAACAAGAAACCAAAGAGACCTACCAATTCCTAACCCTATTCACATATTACAATCTCTGTCTCTTCATATAGATTGGGAAGGAAAAAAACCAAGCTGCCAGTGAACTACCCGAAAACATTACTTCCGCCAAAATTGCATCAACTTTTCATTACCCTATATCCTTCACTTGGAAGATCAATCTTTGTACGACCCAAGAAAGATATTGTCCCTTTGTGACACGCCTTGCCTAAACATGCAAGTATAAAGCACATGTTTCACATTCGAATGGAATTGGACTTTGCAGCTTTTAATTGTCCGGAGAGAAACAGGTTGAGGCATTTGCTGCCATAAACTTCCTTGAGCACAACTTCACCGATAAACTATGTTCCACCAGTGTTCCCAGTAGGTTTAGACTCTGTACGAACGTAGGTAAATCTCCGGCTACTGAAAAAGGGGACGCCATTGGCAGCAACACTACTCCCACCTTCTGCAGGAGTGCCCTGCGCATCCCGCTTCCACTGCAAGCTCCTTGCACCAGGTCTGATAGGCAGACGAGAACGGAATGCACCTGGAATTCCTCTGGGAAAAGGAACTCTGGAAAACCTTGCGTAAGGAGAGGCCCTTCCAAGCCGTGGCCAGGTCATTGGAGAGACCTTCTGAAGAGTTTATTCCGCTTTACAACCTGCAAAAAGAATATTAAATAAGCAAAATGAGGGAAAAGAGTTGTTTCTAGAAGCAAGTAGTGAGGAAAGGAAAAATTAAATACAAGAATTTTCCCCTTAAAAATGCTAAAGAGATGCATTAATAGACCCTAAACATGGACCAATGGGCATCCACCAAAGACACGCAATCACTTCATATTGAAGCGTTACCACTCACAAATCACCCATACCAAAGAAACTTTTACACACCCAACAGCAGCACTCAGCAAAATATGTCAAGGCCTTTCATGTAACACTCCCCTACACTCACCAAATAGCCAGTTGTAGCCACTGCTAGCACTCTGAATACTTCACCAAAATGAAGAAGCAAGAACATGTTCAAGGGACTGTAATAATGTTTAGCAAAGAATTGCAATCAACAGTGGCCAGACGCTTTATGGTTCATGTGACAACGTGTTTGCAACAGAAACTAAGATGGATGATAGCATATGACAAGTTTATAGAGTCCTGAATGAGTACCCTGAGAACCCGTGACATAAAGGAGGAACCATCCAAAGAAAGTGCATCATCTGCGGCCTCTTTCTTCATGAACTCCACAACAGCTGATCTGCTTAGTGATATGCACAAGTAAGAAACACAAACTAAAACAATATTGCTCAACAGTTAGCGGAATTTGAAGTTCAAATCACCAAAATGCAACAGCAAAGCATTCAAACTGCTTACCCTATTGGTTGTCCAGTCGTTGCATCAGTATTTATTATCACTTTCAGTACTTCACCAAATTTATTGAAGTACTGAGAAAGACTATCCTTGGTGGCAGCGGTAATGAACCTGTACATGAATGAATGCCCATCAGCGAGAAGCTTACTGAGAAAAAGGAAAGAATCACTGAGGACCAAAAGAAAGTCAATCATTACATTGCTCACAAAAACAGTCCGAGAATCAGTGTCCTCCAAAGAATGAGTTGTAGTATTTAATCCTGCAAATTAGCAAATGTAAGAAATTCAAAAAGAAGAAAAAGAATGAAACTGACTTTCCAATTTAAAAATAAATAAAGCTCAAAATATATAGCACAAACTTATATTGATAGCACGATTGCACAAATCCTGATGGAACAATCATACAAATAGCTTGCATTTCCTAAGCAGATAGAATGGTAGTATTGGAAAGGAAAGGACACCCACCAGGGGTTGATGATAGCATTTCTGAGACTCTTTAGGAGTATCTGCAGCAGGTTGTGCCTGTAGATCATTAACACCCCAGAGACCAACAGTTTCAGCACAAAGAATAAGCGGCTAATAGATGCTTACTACTAGGAGAAAATAATATCAGAGACTCGAATGAGTGTCGTACATTTCCATTCGCAACAGCGATGTGTTTGTTGTTCCCTATGACCTGGCCATCAGAGTTCTTTGCCACTGCCAGACTTCCTCGTGGAGGTTGCTGGTTGTCCAGCTTAGTAGCATCATGTCCAGCCATTAGACGAGGAGGGTGCCATGTATTTGCATTTACGGGAATGTTAGCCCTCTTATGGGAAGAATTAGCTGTCTCAAGCAGCTGCTCCATCTTCTTTTTCTGTTTAAAGCTAAAATCATCTTCAGTGGTCTCTGATAAACTGTACTGCATTATCACTGAATCTTCATGCCTGTTTCTACCATGTATGTCAGTCTGAGAAATATTGGAGTGCCCAGTAACTTTTCCTTCATCATACCCTTCGTTGTCCGATATATAATCATATCCCAGAGTGCTTTCCCTTTTCATCATCGTCATATCCCCATCATAGCTTTCATCATATTCCAGTCTTTGAGGCTGAGTTGAACCAGTATGCTCCCCAAATTGGTTTAAGTCTTCAAATTCTTCATCTTCAACTGCGGCAACTTCTCCAACAAGCTCCGGCTCTGAAACCTCCACTGCACGACTTAGTCTATCGAATACATTTCCTGAAGGTTTTACTTTTCTCACATCTCTGGCAGCTTCTGCCACAGCTTTAATCACAGTCGCCATGGGATTGGCCACCCTTGCGACTGATCGGATTCTCGGAGGCCGATCAACTACATCTTCAGAGGTTGTCGAAACCACAGAACGTAGTCGCTTCAAAGGAGATTCTCCAGCAGAGTCGGATGGTCGGGAAATTGCCACAGCATCTCGCACGGCAAATTGCAGCAACCTTCTAGGAGCATCAATCATTTGAGAAGTCGAGTCCCTCTGCTGAGAAGCAAATCAGATCAAAAGCCATGCAAAGTAACTCTTGAAAGGAGAGTAAAGAAGCAAAACTTTAAATCCCAAGAAATTTGGCATGATCTACTGAAAATATGCCATCCACTGTGAATGGGCAAGCCTATTCAATAGGGAAATTCAAAAAACCTCATGAACCTGAGGAGAAGAAATGGGAGGCACGACAGTAATGGAAGAGCGTTTGAAGAGTAGGACCATTGCAAGCAAACTAAGAAGATAAATTCAAGGCAGAGTCCGCAACCTGAGAACCTAGTAGACACTTTGGTAGGAGAAAACCTCCTAACATAATTGGAGGGTGTGCATAGGCAGCCTCCACAGTGCATGAGAGGGATAATCACAATGAACATTTAAAGACCTGATCTAGAAGAAAGATTGAAGGGCAAAACAATTGATAGCACACAACAGAGATAATTTATGTCATAAGCAGAGTAGATTTATTAAGGCTCCATTTGTTTCACGGAAAATAAGCAATTTGGAAAATATTTTCCGAAAAGTGATTGCTTATATCCTTTAGAAAAATTAGTCAACAAAAAATATTTTCATCATTGATAACAATCTATGCCTAACTATTTTCGTAGGTGATAAAAAAATTTCATTTATTCATTTTTTTAAGCGATATAAGTGATGACCTTTTGGAAAATATTTTCCAAATCACTCATTTTCCATGAAACAAACAAAGCCTAAATAACGACTTAATACTGTAGATTCTCGGTTTGGCAAAAACTAGCCTGTGGGGCAAATGAACTGCACACTGAAGAAAACAAGCTTGCTGTACCTATATGAACAGGAATAACTCCATCTAAATGCAGCTAAAGAATGCTAGAGAAGATTCCCATAGGAGTATAAATTAATTGAAAAGTTTCAATTCATAAAAGTCTCTATCCTATTTCTACATTTTAGAAGTGTACATGTTCATTAAGGAGGCATAAAGGGGTCCAATATGCACAGGAAAAGAAAATTCAGCCGCTGCAGATGATTCTTATAAATTAACCCCTTTAGTCTGCAATGGAAGATCTTTGGCCTGAGTACAATGCTAATCTACTTTCCAATCAGTAAAACATTCCGTCAAAACTGCTGGAAGAACACAAACCAGAGGAAAGCAGAGCATGGAGTACAAAATGGAAACACACACACACACATATTGCAAATGTATCACTGAATCAAGCACATCATTTCAGTTCCTTCAGCCCTCAAGAAAGATAGCAGAGATCACAGAACGAAAGGCAGGAAACCAAAATCATCAGAAGTAGAGGCAAGACACGTGCTTTGAGGGGAATTATGGCTCCAAGAGATGAACACCACTAACAATGTAGATTTACACTATTCAGTGTTAACGAGCAAAATATCCTCCAATTAGTTCGATGCAAATATTTAAATTTTTAAGTAGGCTATGCAAGATATGGAAATAAGTTACCTTCAGCTACAGACATGAATAGGCACACCCTAAGTGCCAGTTGATCAATATAATTAGCCCTAAAAAGCAAGAAAAAGCCTAGACAGATGCTTTACGTGGCATAAGATTGTTGAGTAACTTGCAAAACTGAAGCTCAGAAATCACACACCTTCATTTGCTGCCGTTCATCCAGTCGACTCCTTTTCCGCTGCATTGCGTGTTGAGGAGAAATGGATCTTCTTGCACGATGATCCCTGGGGTGAGATTTTGCCTCTTCGTGTATATGCCTGATCTCTGAGCTCCTGAGAGGAGGCGGTTCGCCAGCATCCCCCATCAGTCCTTTCCATTCCCTATTGCGGCGACTTCTCGATAAGTTACTTGATTTTCCCTTTTCAGATTCAGGATCTAGGTTTGGAGAATCTGCTGTGTCGGGCAGTTCCTCGGACAATGGTTTTACTTCATGCAAATTATTGACGTCAGGTTCCTCAGGCTTTATGTACAGATCCAAATTTTTGGCCAAATGATCCCACAACCTGACACAAGAGAATGTAAAACATCATGTCAAGGGCAATGTGGGGCAAACTGTTCAGTTGTACAGATTGACAATATATGAACGAAGAACATAAAGGCTACCAAGATATGAAAGAATCGCTATCATCTCCCAAGAAAACATCCAACTCATTCCTCGCTTCATCTTTGCGCCGGCCATTCCTCAATAAGACAACAACGTATTCCTGCCAAATCAGATCAAGAAGTTAAACAAAAACAACATTCAGCCACCATGATTGTAATTGCAAACGGGAATGTATAGCTAGAAGATGAGCTCGTGGTCATCAAACCTAGTTTGAGAAAATCATTTTACTGAGATAAGAATGCCTCGAAGTTGCAACGCAACGGCCAGAACACCAAAGAAAGAACAAAATCTCGATTACAAATCAGATCAAGAGAGTAGTAGACGAATTAACTCTAGAATGACGGGGCCTGTGACGACCACTACAACGACAACAAACCAGAAGATGAATCTGCTAGCTATCCATGTATCCAAATATGTATAGAAATGAAGAGGCAGTTAATCATCTAAGAATTCCCTTCACGACATGTCCGAAATAGTAATGCTCTCAGCGTAACACCCCAGTCACCATTCTAAATTGAGCAGTAGCATTCGAGACGAAAACGAAGTGGTTCTACGGAGGAGAGATAGAACGGGCAGAGAAGGGTAATAAAGGGAAAAGAAAAAAAGGGGGGGGGGGGGTGAGGACAGAGAGAAAGAGAGAGAAACCACAAGAGTGTCGTCGGCGTAATCGGGCATGAACTCCTTGAGCTTGAGCTTGACGGTGTCCCAGAGCAGGGCAGCACCCTCGCCGCTGAAGTTGACGTTGAAAGTGCGATCATCAAGTCGATCCATGCTTCCCATAGCTGCAATCCGGCAATCAAACCCTAGAACAAGGAAACGAAAGAGAAACGGAGGGAGCGAGGGAGGGAGCGGTTACACACGAGGAATCAGGCGGTGGAGGGGAAACCCTGGGGGAAGACGACGGTGGGCTGTGGCTGTGGCGGCATCTATGGAGTCCCGCCCAGCCCAGTGGGAAATGGAGGGAGAGAGAGAGATTTGGGTGCCGTCGAAGATTTGCGACGAACCCAATCAAAGAAATTGAAAATGCTCAACAAGCGAATACAAAACACTACACGCTTTGCTTATTTCTCATTCTGCTCTCTGCTTTCCCTTGCTTTGCTTTGCCCTTTTTGCCAAGCAGAATGCAGCAAAGCAAAACCCGATGCGCCAGTAGCAATAATAGAATCGATAGAAGAAAGACCCAAATACCAAAGCCCATAAAGATATTGGGCTCGAGTGAATGGGCCCCCTACCATTTCTTCTCGGCCCATTCACCATCTCATCTACCACGCCAAGCTCCCTGGACCTTACTTACCGGGTAAGCTTTTCAAATTGCCGCCAAGTCCCGACTGCATCTCCACAGTCGCTCCCTTCCAACTCCATTTCTACGCCCGCGCCCCGTTCCCCGTTGAACCTTCCTTCAAGCGTCTGACCGATTCGTTGCCGCCGTCGTTAGCTTCCTCCGCCGCCGGTAAGTTTCGCATCTTCTTCTTGTCTTCCGTTTCCAAATTCTTCCTTTTCCGCAACCGGCTGTGGTTAACGTCCTTCGCGCACAAACAGAACCTATTTCTGGATCCCGGATCTTCGACCATTGTTTGTTAATCGCCCAATGATAGGTAATTCCTCCAATTCTTTAAGTCAGAAGAAGAGGAAAATTTCACGTTTCCCGCTTTTAGTAAAAGAATAAGCGTTTTGGCATTGACAACAACGAGCCCAAACGCTGAGGCTGTCTTCCTCTTCCTTCAGCTAGGGTTTTGATTCGAGTCTGTTTCTTCCTGATTCGAGGATCGCCCCTTATAGGGTTCTCGAGCAATCCTTTTGCTCAGCTGTAGGAAGGATGGAGGCTTTTCTCTGCATTTCCACGGTACGGTTGTTTCTTCTAGTGACGAGTGTCTTAGCTCAACCATAGTTCTCTAAGTTTCAAGTACTCTATTAGGCGCACTGATATATGCATTATCATGACAATGAGATTGTGAGGGAAATTGGCACAGATTCATTCCTTTCAAAATTTCTCTCTTTTCCTTCTGTCTTTCCTTGTTCTTCCTCCTCCCCGTTTCTCATCTCAGGTGCTTCCCTTTTCTTCCGCAATCAGCTGGACTTAGCTGCTGAGCCATGGTAACATACGAGCATGTGAAATGTGCACAGTAGAGATTCGAGAATCCAATGTGGTTGATATTCTTTCAGCTGTAGATGAAGTGGCACTAGTCAGAACATGGTGGACCGTGATTCAATATTATAGAAATGCGTAAATCCACCTAGTGACACTTAGGTTTTTGGGGCATTGGATTCTCGCCAAACTATCATTTTAGGCAGCAAATATCGCTCTCGCTCTCAAATTTATTCAAGGTCTGCACAATGCCATAATCTGAAGCATTTGTCATATTGACTTCCTGCATTTTCAAACTTCTACTTGGCCTCTTTCTGACCTGCTTGAGCATGTTTTTACAAGCTTTGCAGCTTAGGATGCTTAGAGTCGATATTTATAGCTTTGTGTGGGGAAGAGTTCGACTATTTGAAATATTCTGCATGTGTGGATTGGTGTCTTTGTTCTCTAATTTTATCTTCTTGACTGCTTGTGTGCTTAACATTCTGTGTCTCTCCAGATGGAAAAATGTGACAATAACTCTCCAAAAGTAGGGATTTCCTTAGACTGTGATGATGTTAAGTATGTCTCAGGCCTTAGCACTATATTGGTTGCCGCCATTCAGGAAGCTAAGGACAGAATATCTCAGATAGAATACATATTCTGCAGTCAACTTTACCCACATTTCCAGTCGAAACCCAGAAGCTTGCGGAAAATTTACACAGAGGCCATGGAAGCTGCTGAAAATACATGGAAAGAGAAGGAAAGTAATCTGTTGCTTCGAACAGAAAAACTTTTGCTGGACAAGCAGCAGGTCAGCCAAGAAAACCTGTCTCTAAGAAAGGAAATGGCGAAGCTGTCTAAGGAACAGGAAGACAGGTTGAAGGAGTTGGCTGATGAACAGGAGAACCGGCAACTTAAAATCGATGAGCTTGAATCTGAGCTTCGACGAAAGACTAAGGAAATTGATGAGGGCATGGATCTCCAGAAAAAGTTACTCCAGTTAGTTCAATCGAATGCTTCTGCATTAGCTATCAAAGGGAAAGAAACAAAGGAGCAAGAAGATAAGACAAGAGCCCTTCTTGCTAAGCAAGGAAATCTGGAAAATATGGTTAAGGCACTTAAAGATGAAGTCAGAAAGAAAACTGAGGAAGTAATCAGGGGAAAAGACTTGCAAGCACATTTCATGGAGAAGATGCAATTGCAAGCTTCTGAAGTTTTAGATCAAGAGCAGCTGTTGCTCAATTGTGAAAAGGAAAAAGAGACACTGATGACCAGATCAAAATGTTTGGAGGAGAAAATAAGTGAGCTTGAGGAAGAGCTTAGGAGAAAGGCCAAAGAAGAGATAGGAAGGAAATTGAACGAAGAATTGCCTGAACAGAGTCATTCAGGTCATTTAGACCATATGGTTAATGAGAAAGAATCACAAGCAAATGAAGAAAGACAATTTTTATCATGTGAGGTGAAGGATCTAGAGGAGAAATTGAATGACTTGCAGGCGTGTCTTCGACAAAAGAGCATCCATATTACTGAAGGAGGTTCGGAAGAGAATCTACTTCAACTGGTTGAACGTAAAACTTCAGAATTATTATGTGAGAGGAAGAAAAAAAAGGATTTGTTTGATGCCTATAAAAGGCTGAAGTCTCAGAACATTTACCTCCGTACAAAGCTTGGTCTTATAAACGAGGATAAACTTCCACAAAGCAAATCATTTGAGGAAGAGGACATATTGAGGTGCCAGCAGAATCTCCCTACTGCATCCTGTAAGGCTTCATGTTATTTTTATCCTGGCAGTGCATTACAATGACTTTGAATAGCTTTTATTGGGCTTTACTGAAACAGTCGTTCCATTTTCACATCTGGATTTAGGGTTAAGAAGTTTTTCGATCAGGACTCCTTGTACTATTTTGGTATATATGTGGAGATGTTTGTTGAAGCATTCTTGACGGGCGTCAAAGTTGCATGGACTTACCAGTAAAAGCTCCTTTTTTTCCTTATTTAGTTTTGGGGTCTAATGGGCGTCTCTTAAACCTCCCTTGTGCTTGTCCTCAAAGGTGACAATCAAAGTCCTCACCTACCCATTCCAAGGTGGAATGGTGGAGGTGATCGAACTCCTTGCCCAGGCCATTTAATGAGCACTTTACCTTGTATTGCAGGCCTTGAAAATGGTGATCTGAATACTGCTGCTATTGGTTGTGGGGTGAAAGTGAAAGAGGAGATCAGCATTGAAGATCGCTTAGAGGATGACAAAGGGATTGGACCAACAAAGAACTCACATTCTATCTCACCCAGCTCAAAGTACATTGCATCAAAATGTCAAATTGGTGAAAAATCCATGGCCACGGTGGGCACAAAGCGCAATGCATCAGATTGGAGAGATACTAGGTCCAATCAACCTTTAGGAGGGCCCGATCCTCATGATGATTTTCTGAATACACCTTTCGAGAACGTTAAAAGGAACTTGAATGAAGCTGCAAATGACGAACATCAAGATTCTCCAGCCCATACTATGAAGGTGATAGATCAAAGCTTCTCAGATGATGAGACACAGGACATGAATGTTGATCCTTGCCCTAAGAAGCAGCAAGTGGAAGCACCTTCTGCTGGCAAACAAAGTTTTAAATATGTGGAACCTGTAAGAAGGAAAGCTGAGCGGGAAAATCTAAAAGGAATCGAGTGCAGGCAGTGCAAGAAATTTTATGATGCTGTTCTCCCCAATAATCAAAGCAAAGCTAACGACAACAATAAGAGAAATTTCCGCTGTGAGCATCATGATGGTGTGTCCCGGCATAGGTATAGATATGTTCCTCCAATGACTCCCGAAGGATTCTGGAACATTGGCTTTGAATCTGAAATGTAAGCTCCTTTCAGACAGAAATTGATTTACTTGAAATTGGCACATTTTCATAAAAGCTTTGATTCTTCATCTAATTGCACCATTTAAAGGTAAATATAGTGGGACTTCTTTTAGACCTTTTCTTTTCTCTGGGCAAATCCCTTCGTCCTTACCTTCCAATCCAGAGGCGGGAATCAATCTCCCACCTTCCTGTTTATGACAACGGAAACTACTATGCCCCTGGCCTTTGAAGAGCCTGAAAAATCTCTAACCTCTCTTCGCCTGAAAATTTTGCCAGCATTCATGGATTGTCAATATTTCCTTCATGTGATGATTGCGCAGTTGTCGTTATGAGTTCAAGGTTCGAAGGAAAAGTTGCAGATAGGCTTTAGTACCAAAATGTTACTATTTAGAAATCAAGTAACCAAATCTAGTGGACTTTGAGAGTTGACAATGTTTGACGGCAGAAACTCGGCATTTGGCTGCATATCCAGCGAGTGGGATACCAAGAATTAAGGCTCATAAAACTTGCACTTTTAAGGGACTAATACTAAAAAAAATTCCAACTTTGGCATTTGTCCCAATTATATTCAAAAAAAAATTATCTTGGAAAAAACCCTCAACTTTAGAGCATGTTCCAATTATATACTTAACTTTTTTGTCCTAATTCTATCAACTTAATAACCTAAAAAACCTCAACTTTAGCAATTGTCTTAATTATATCCAAAAAAATTTATCTCCTAAAAAATCCTAAGGTTTTATTTTATCCCAATTCTATCACAATTAGCTTTTCGTCCATAATTACCATTAGTTAATTTTATGTGGTTCGAATTTTCATACCAAACTTATCAATGAATCTTCGAAATTCAAAAATAGCGGGTTTAAGTGTATTTCGAAAATAGCGGATTTAAGAGACAACGAGATTTAAGATTGTTCATCCAAATAACTAAATCTCCACATCATGTTGGGGAGAATTCGAAACACACCGTTTTGAATAGCTCTATGTCTATCAACAATATGTGGGGGAAGCAGACAATAGAAGAGAAGTTAGGGTTTTTTCATGTCAGCATTACTGAGGTGTGATTCATTAAGAATGTGGACATGCCATGTAAAATCAACTAACAGTGATTATGGATGAAAGACTAACTATGGTAGAATTGGGACAAATGCTAAAGTTTGAGGGTTTTTTAGTATTAGGTTGGTAGAATTGAGATAAAAGTAAAAGTTGGGGGTATTTTACAAGATAAAAAATGGGATATAATTGGGATAAAGTCTAAAATTGAGGATTTTTTAGGTATTAGGATAGTAGAATTTGGAGAAAATAAAAGTTGAGGATTTTTTATAAAACAAAAAATGTTTTGGATATAATTGAGATAGATAACTATTAGGCCCCCTTTTAAGTAAGTTGATAAGTTTTAATTATTTCTTAAACAAGTGAGGTTTGTGTATTTGGTGGTTGGTTGGTTTGAGCACCTAATATTGTGGTCGTGCTACTGTTACATGACCTAAATAATAAGGGTGATCGGTTTCTGGATGAGTAGGTTCTAAATCTAGAATCTGAAACTTGCTATGTTATAACTGATTTTCATTTTTGAAACTTAGAACCCACCATGTTTGTCTTGGAACCTATTTAGAAATCTATCTTATTTTTTCAGTGAGGTTTTAGGGTCTATTCGAGAAGCTATTTTTTATTGGGTTAATATCACAAAAAATCTCAAATTGATACACATGTGATAAATTTACCCAAAACTATTTTTTTGACCACAAAATATCTTAAACAAATACATTTGTGACAATTTTACCCCAAACTGATACACTTGTGATAAATTTACCTTCTGTTACTTTTCATTAAATTCAATACCAAATTGCTGAGTTGAATGGCATGTGACAGTTCGTGGGCATACCAATTTGGGGTGTACCAATTTGGAGCTTTTACCCTCTATTTGTCATAAATATATTAATTTAGGGGTTTTTTTATGGTATTAACCTAATTTAACAAAGGGTAAATTCGTCATAGCTGTAATAGTTTGGGGGTTTTCGTGATAAAAAAATATTTTAGGATAAATTTATCACAGATGTACTAGTTTGAGATTTTTGGTGGTCAAAAAAATAGTTGGGGTAAATTTATCACAGATGTACTAGTTTGGGATTTTTCATAGTAAAAAAATAGTTTAAGGTAAATTTATCACAGATGTACCAGTTTGGGGTTCTTCGCGGTATTAACCCTTTTTCTTTTGTCATGGTGCTAATGACCTTGCCATGCATCAAAGTTTCACTTTATTGATTTCAATAAAGTTAAATGCTCCATTTATTTTGCAAAAAATAACTTCTAGAAAACATTTTCTAGTTTTTCTAGCGTTTGATTCACGGAAAATAAAGTAGTTTAAGAAAAAAATTCCATCCATGAGAAAAACTCCTTCAAAAGCGGAAAAAAATCTTTCTTGTCTTTCGTCACTCAATTTCTTCTTTTAATTTTCCCCTTCTTCCTCCTTTCTCCTCCTTCTTTTGCTGACCGCGAATCTCAGTGACAGCCGACGAAGCTCTGTGGCGAGGCTGGAGCTAGCAACCTCGAGCAAGCTCGAGATAGCTGGATTAGCTGAGCTTGAGCTCGCCTGCAGCCAATCATCGGTTAGCCACCGGCTAAAATTAGAAGGAGAAAAATAAAAAAGAAGAAAGGAAAAGAAAAAAAGATAAATAATTAAAAAATTATTTTAAAAAACAAATGAAAATTAAAAAACAAAAAAGTAGTGAAAGGAGTACATAAAGAAAAATCAAATCCAATTTTCCATATCAAACAACATAAAACATTTTTTGGATCTTTTTCATATTTCAACTAGATACCGGAAAATATTATTATTTTCCTAGAAAATAACTTTTTTTTTTTTTGAGAAAATGCTTTTTCGAAAACGTCTTTTTCGCTGAACAAACAAAGTATCAGGACAAATCCTTTTTCCTATTATGGTGCAGCATTCATGAAACTTTATTGTAGCTCGGGCAATGCATTTGTTCTTTTCTCCAACAAAGCCTGGTCTCAAGACTTCCTTGTGGGTAGAAGCTATGTAGCACCGACACTTCTTTTAGGTGTGCGTGTCGGTGTCGGACACCGACACTCGTCCGACGCGCGGGGGACACGCGTCCGACACTTGTTGACCACGTGTCGGATTTTGATACTCGGTCAACGCGTGTCGGACGCGTGTCCCCCGCGTGTCCAGTGTGTCGGACACGATCATCAATAAAAAAAGAAAAAACTTTTGGAATCTTGCTAGTTTTGAAGTGGCCAAGAAAGCGTGTGCAATGAAGGATAAGTTCATTAGATAAAGCTTGAAATTCATAGAAAAAAGGAAAAATAAGGAGATCTCATAAATTTCTTGGTTTCCATTGCACTTGGGAGCTCTGAAAATTAACGTCGATGGAGCGTTCATGAAGGGAGAAGCTGATGGTGCGGTGGCATGAGTATGTAAAGACTCCTCTGGGCTGTTGGTTGAAGGAGCCGCGAGGTCTGTGAATGTCCGATTTTTCTTTCATACTAAAACTCTAACTCTGTTGGGTGCTTTGAAGTGCTTGTACTCACGTGGATTTGCAGACAGAGTGGTTGAAGAAATAGATTTGGAGTCAAATAGTATCTATTTGGTCAAAATGCTCCAAGGCATAGATATAGTCTCATGAGAAGTACAAGCGTTGATCAATGAGTGCTCAGACTTGTTTTCAAAAGTGAAAAGCTACGGCTAACCCATTATGCACGGACCCAAAACAAGATTGCAGATTGGGTTGTTAAAGTGCAATTTCACAATGCTCTCCCATCTGATAAGGTTTTTAATCCACCTCATGCCCTTTGAAATTTGTTATGCTCATAAGCACATATGATATTCTTTTTGACTTTATAATACGAATCGAATGACTTTTTCGACAAAAAAAAAAAAGCTTATGAGTTCATCAAATTTGACATAAATAGAAACGTGCCCTCTTCGGTTCGAATTAATGTATATGACACATGTTTTGACTTTGTTTATTATTTTTATATTTAGAAATATATTTAATACAATGTGTCCTTGATGTGTCGGAATTTTCTATTTTTGAAAAATGCCGTGTCGCCGTGTCGTGTCGTGTCGCGTGTCGGTGTCGATGTCGATGTCCGTGCTACATAGGGTAGAAGAATTGCGAGCTGGAAAAACCTTTCGCTTTGCCCAAAAAAAAAAAAAGAAAAGAAAAGAAAAACCTTTTGCAGGTGGGGAGCACAAGCTGTCCCCAGCAGTAAAGCTATTGGGTAGTCATGGAATCATAAAATAGATAGATTTCAGTCTTCCAATTTCACACACTGTGTAAATGATACCAGATTCTATGGAGGAACTACTAAAAGGGTTGTACTTGAATAGGACATGTTAACTACCAAAGGGATTGTACTTGAATTCAACACTAAGTCCTCAACGCTGGATACAGTCAATGTGGGGTTGTGTTCTTCACGTTGAGAGTAACAATAGGAAAAAGCGCGAACAGAAACAACGGCTGCATAACGCATAATGAAATTATCATTTGTCCTCTTTAGGACTTTTAATCCTGCAATGTCAATGGTTGTGTTAGTTGTGGTCAACCAGCTCAACCTTCCTCTCTCGATTTGTCTTCCGGTGTATTTATTCGTGAAAAGTAGATGATTTGAGAAATATATTCTAAAAAGTGATTGCATGTATTGCTTACGAAAATGTATGAACAAAAATTATTTTCATCGCCTATGTAATTGTTCACACATAAATTGTTGTTAATAATGAAAAAATTTATTAATTAGTTATTTCAGGCGATACAAATCATCATTTAAAAAAATATTTTTTCAATCTTTACATTTAGATTTTGCAAAACAAACGGATCTTTGGGGTGTTTTTTTTAATATAATCCTTAGGGGATTGATTACACGTTATCGTGTTCATTTTCTTTAAGCACAATATCGTATTGGTTTAAATTTTTAAGGGAAGGAATATAATCTAGGGGTATGATTGAATTGAAATAAAAAAAATAAAAGTTCGAGGACTAAAGGTAGGTAATGTTTATCCCTCAAATTAACAATGAAGTAGATATTGGGCAACAGCATAATTTCCAGAAGTCCCGGGGCGGGGGAGGCACAGAAATCTTATTTCTTGCGCTGCAATGTAGGACGGGAACCTCCGCTCGCGCGAGTGCCTCACGTTTCGTTCGCCTTGTCCTCCTTTGTCTGCGCTTGTCAATTTCAGATTTTGGGTTGCGCATCGCCGCCCACAGGTTTTCCCTCTCACCTGATTCGGCTCGATTTGCGCCGCGTTCAAATTGACTAGGACTGGGTGTTGAATTGTAATTCTTTCAATCGCTTTGAGGTTCGTTCGGTTGTTCTTTGATCAAGCCCCGCCCAATTTCTCTCGATTGCCATCGTCAAATTTGATAATTGAATCTTCTGTTTGCTGTTTATGCATGATTGTCCGTCTCTTTGCTTTTGCTTACCCAGTTGATTGTTTCTCATGTCTTGCTATTCCGCCGATTTGCGAAGATTAGCTGATAATTAGGGTTTGACATTTGCTTGCCGTCGGAGTTGCATTCTCATGATAGAGATCCTGTCTTATCTGGATGAGAAATGCGGCACCGGCCAAATCCTATAGCTGTGCTTTTAAAGTTCCTGGACTTCCCCTCCCCCCGCTTTTTTGTACTCCTTGTGAGGATAAGCTGCTGAGTTCGTCGATCTGGCTAATGAATCTGCCACCTTTTAGTGCTGCACGTTTGCGGTTTTCTGTCCACTGCCACTTGCCCTTGGTTTTTTATTCTAGTGCGGGGCACAGACGCACACAGATATATATATATATATATATATATATATATATATATATATATATATATATATCTATGTGAAGAACCTATTTTTTGGTGTGTTCTTTTGAATCCAGTGATTGATTCCGTGATGGTTTTATTTGGGTTTTGATTATATCGGATATAATGCTCGTACAAACAGAGAAGTCTTGTTCCTTCTTTTACTCTTTGGTGCGGTTCTTATCCGTTAGATTTACACAATTTCCTTGCGGAATTTCTCTTTCATTTCTTTTTTGTTTCAAAATGTTCGGTACAATGTCTAAGTAGCTTGAAAGCTTGTTTGGAAACAGTGACGTCCCGTTTACAGACTTTGCTCAATTGGTTGTTTGCTCATGGAAAAGGGAGCACCTTCTAGCCTTTTCGTAAATGATGGTTCGTTCATGGAGAGGTTCAAACAGCTTCAACAAGAAAATGCAAAGGATACAAGTACCCCATCAGGAGATCCCAAACAGAGTTCAATTGTATCAAGATCTGGGAACCCTAGTGCTACCAAAACACATTTGGATAGCAAGGCTAATAATTCTGAAAAGTCAAGTCAGCCTTTATCTGGTGGTAAACTTGCATTCAGCTTGAAACAGAAGTCAAGGCTTGTTGCACCTCCAGTTAAGCTAGCTGCAGATGAGGATGAAGATGATGCTGATGCTAGGAGTAATTTGGGTGACATGTCAGTTAAACGGCAGAAATTAATGAAGCAGGAAGCCTATGAGGAATCATCAGGACATGATGATGTTGGTAAATACCACTTCATGAATATAATTTTGTGTGGTCAGGGCTGTGATGAGAGGCTTCTGTTTGGATTGTCTTTCTTGTCGAGGAATGGAACAGCGAGATTGCTTCAAATAATCAGCAAGTGATGAGATTTTCTCTTGCATTTTGGTATCTCGTGGTAGAATTTACTTTTCTTCAACAGCAGTAATAGTTCGTCGTGGTTGGAGCTCATAGTGAATTGATAGTACATGCTGTTTGTTACTCATTTTGTGTCATTCTTTTGGATGGATTCTTATTCTTTATTCTAGGTCTCTCCTTTTAAGTTATGCTTCAACTGTTGTTTCGCCTTCAGATTTGATTAATTGCTTCCTTCCTTCCTCTTTTGTTTTTTTTCTTTGAAGAGAAAAGTCCAAAATCTTAGGGAAACATTGTTTGGCCTTTACTCTGCATGTCTTTTCTTCTGACCTTAGAAATAGAAATGTTGCTTAGAGTCTCGTGTCTTTTGTGGTGCTTGTCTGACATTTTTTTTTTGTAGTTATTTGTGCTTGTTGTGTTGGAAATCTGAGTAGAATGTGTGGAAACAAAATGTCTTTCAGAGACATGCTTGCTTGGTTGCACTTTACTCAATAAGTGCAGAGAAGAAGCCCCCATTGTTTTTGATCGATTCTTAATTGTTTTTCATACTTTACTTACCTTTGTTCTAGTAAATGTTTGATGTTTTTTTGATTAATTCCCCTGTTGAAATGTGGTTTAAATGTTTGATCTGGTTGATTCCCCTTTACGCAATATTTAGCCCCTTTTCAATTTCTCATAAGCTGTTGAATGAGAGCAAGACATCCTTGAATATTTCCTTCCCTCGTGAATGCAGCTTTAACTTAAGTACCTACCAACATTGGTGGAAAAGATGTTTCACTGAAAGATATGAAATATGTGGCACGCCTGCTACAAGAGTAGTTTGCATTCTCATTGTTCATGCACTTGGTATTAATCGTTTTGTAAGTGACGTGCAGCACCACCTTCCCCAAGCGATCCTACAGTAAAGAAAGTTTGCGGACAAATTAGCCAGCTTTGTGGCCAAAAATGGAAGGCATCTTGAAGATGTGTCTCGCCAGAAAAATCCTGGGGATACTCCATTCAAGTATTTACTTTGATATATTTCTGTCTGGAACATAGCTGTTGTTTGGCTTCCGTGTGGTGCTTAGATCATAATCATTCCATCAAGTTTTTCAAGCACACAAGCAAATGGCGATTCGCCCTTGGCTTTGCCAGCATGTCCCTAATGTTTTTATATACTGTGCACAGGTTTTTATTTGACAAAACCTGTGCTGATTACAAGTACTACGAATACCAGCTTGCTCAGGAGGAAAAAGCCCTTTCTTTACAGAGCAAGGAACCTCAAATCTCGCAATGGTCGGTGTTATCCTGCTTGAATGTTTTTCTTTTTCAGAGTTGAATGGTATTCCCATTGTCTTAGCTGGTTTGATGTCTTGGATGCCGGCAAGTGATTAGTTTCTGTGCTTCCATTGCTTTTGTTCTGTGCATGCTGTGAAATTGTGTAGATAGGTTACGTTATATTATATTTCATCATGTTTAGAGTTCAAGAACATGAATATCCAGCATGTATTAAGTGTAAAAACTAACTTCATACATGTGAAGATCAAATTTTCTTGAGAGTACTTTTGTATTTCAAACCCCTTAACTAAAGAGAATATCTGAACATAAGGTTGGAGCAGCAAAAGCTGCAAAAAGCACACTAAATTGCTATCAGAACTCAAGTCCAAGTGTTTCAACTTTTGCCTTCTGCTTTAATTGCTTGTCGAACGCTCTATTACAGTTGTAGCGCCTATGCAGGGCAAAAGCTCTCCTCAAGCACCCCATAGTCCTATCATTCAATATCATGTTGTTTCAGCACTTTCTGTTTGATGGTTTTGCTGTATTATCATATAGTAGAGAGCACAACATATGGAGTATCATTGCGATCTGGAGTTTCAGATTGTTGTGATTGTACTAGCAAAAGTAGAACGTCCTTGTAGTATCTTTGCTAAAGCAAAAGTGGAATGCCTTTGTGAATGTGATAGACTTTGGGCGCGTTTGGGAATGACTTTCCCAAGTGCCTTTGGGCCTCCACAGTCCTTTGGCCCAAATAAAGACGGGAGGTGCAAGTGAGTGGATTCTAGATGATAATATCATCGATAGGGCAAGGAGGAGTAAAGAGATTATCATGGATTATTGGACCAGTCAAGAAAACTGGTCTAGAGAGACTTCTTGTGAAAGTTATGAGGTGGTTGCTTTGCATTTTAGATCTCATGGTTCAGGCTGATTCTGCTTGTTTTGTCTGTGCCTTTGCATTTATCTATTGCAACTTACATTATCTTTTGTGCAGTGCAACTTCCATTCTATAAATGGATGATTATTCCTACCCAAGTCATTCTGACTCTGAGCTGTTTTCTATCTCATTCTTGTCTATGTTGGTTCTTTAGAATTCTTCGCTGTAAATTATCTGCACCCACTAATCATTGCAAAATTTATATAGTAAAATCTATATGGTTGTTTTAATCTCCTGGTTTGCCTTTCGCAGGTGGAGTAGGTATACCAGAGTCAAGATTGAATTCTGGCTCCCAAAGGATACTCAACAGCCAGGCTCACCACCTAAATTACCAAACTCCTGCTTCAGCATTGTACGAAGCTACAGTTGGTTCTGGAGTTGCTTCGGATAGGAATGGTGATTAAACATTTGTTTCGCCATGTCATCTGATTTTGGCTTAAATTACTAATATACTTCCTTCCAAATAAGTGAAAAATATGATCATAAAATGTTTGTATTTAAAGAGGGTAAAATAAAATATAGCAGCATCTGAAAAGCTGAATGCGCTGAAACCATTGATAGCATTGTTTTACATCGTAGTCATGCAACTTTGTACCTTGTATTAAAAACTTGTTAAATGTAATCATTTGTCTTTGGATCATATTGATTTCAGGTTTTCTTCGATTCTAATGATGTTGTTTTACTAGTAATGACTCAAAATTCATTGATTAATGAGTGGTGTTATTATTTGAATATCGATGTGAGTACTTCTTTTTGGTTAAATTGCAACATGCTACAAAGTCATTTTGTGGTCCGTGCTTTCTTGGCATTATTAAGTGAGCACAATAAAGGATTAAGCATGTTGTTTGATCGAGTTTTGTTGAACACAGGCGAGTCAGGTTCTACCGCAAGTGCAGATCCTGTAGCAATGATGGAATTTTACATGAAAAAGGCTGCCCAGGAGGAGAAGAGGAGACAACCTAGACAATCGAAAGATGAAATGCCTCCTCCTCCTTCTCTTCATGGTTACTTTTGAATTTTGAATTTCCTTGTGAGCGGGTGTTTTTTTCTTTTTTAGCTATCTGCATCTCAGTTGAGATGACATATTCGTGTTTTGTTTCATAGGTCCCTCCAAGAAAGGTCATCACATGGGTGATTTCATTCCTCCAGAAGAGCTTGAAAGGTTTTTGGCTTTGTGTAATGATGCCTCGGCCCAAAGGGCTTCTAGAGAGGCTGCTGAAAGGGCCAGGATTCAGGCTGATAATGTTGGCCATAAGCTTTTGTCAAAAATGGGTTGGAAAGAAGGTATTTCTCAATTTTCTATTCCCTGTAGCTCTCGGTATCGTTCCATCTAGAAGATAAGGCAACTTTTAGATAGCTAGATTGTTTTGTTAGGATACATATTTCACATAAGCAGCTTAATCCTGTGTGCATGATGTACTGAGGTTAATGAATGTGTCGATTTGTTAAGTATCTTGTATGGCTCCTAAGTGGCTTGAGTATGGAGGAAACTCCCTGTTCTGTGACATTTAAGCCAACGATGGTGGTTGATGAGGAATTATTCTTGTGGTGTCTGACTTCCTAATTGTGTCCGTCATCGCTTATGATCTGAGGGGAAGAGGCTAATTGGTGCACCTGACTAATTGAGCAGGTGAGGGTCTTGGAAGCTCTAGAAGTGGTATTGCTTATCCAATCATGGCTGGTGAAGTGAAGAAAAACAACTTGGGGGTTGGTGCTCATAATCCTGGAGATGTGAAGCCAGAAGATGATATATATGAGCAGTATAAAAAGAGGATGATGCTTGGATATCGTTACCGACCAAACCCTCTGGTACTAAACTCATTACCTTAATATTTGCTGCGTGAGCCTTGTAAACCTTATATTCGTGAACTGACCAGTGCTGCATGCCGTTTTGCTCCCGCAGAATAATCCTCGAAAAGCGTACTACTGAACAAGTTCAGTCTTGCCTCTTTGTGAAGACTGGTGGATATTATTAGAATCATCCAGAGCTTTCAGGAGAGAGATGAAAGTTTCCTAGCGTCTATTGAATTTGTCTGGATTTGTTCTATACGATTTCTTGCCTATGAAAGTCTCCTCTTTTGGGCACATAATTCGGCGACCCTTGTTATTTTCTTTTTCCTTTGTTGGGGTTGGGTGGGGGTTTTGGTGAAATTGACATTGTTCTGTAAGAGTTTCTGACGATGCAATGTCGAACTTCATCTGTAGTTTAGAGATGAATGTGCTAGTGGCATCACCTGGCTGGTTCTGTGGCAACTCGGTTGGAACTTGTATCTGAAGAATCTGTCGTGAAATACCCCCGTGCTGCCAGTTGCTTGAATTTATTTGCATCTATTTGACTGTTCAAATTGCAGCCTTGTGATTCAATTCAATTCAGTATTTGAAAATTTTAAGGGCCAGAATGCAACCGCCTTAGCCGAGTAGAAGCAGAGTCTGCTCTTCTTTTTTATACAACTGAGTAAGGTGTCAATAAAAGACCGATATCCAGCGAAAAAAGTGGCATTACTGCACGAAGCGCAAGATCTATTATTTGAGCAGCCCATCAGAGTTATATTATCTTCCAAGGAGTATACAAATGAATAGCCCGGTCTAAATTCATGGACAAGCAAGATTGTTGCAATTTGTATGGACTTTTGCAAGGATCTCAATTCATGGACAATGAAGATTGTTGCAATTTGTATGGACTTTTGTATGATCTCAAGCTAGTTTCAATGCAGCGAATGGGGGGCTTTTTACGAAAATGGGTTAAAAAATTTATCTTTTTACGGATTTAGATTTTGCGGTGAGAAAAATACGAGAATGGGGCTTGTTCGGCAATAGGAGGGCCGAACAAGCCCTTGTTCGGCGCTCTTAGCGCCGAACAACAAAAAAACCAAAAAAAAAAACAAAAAAAAACACTTGTTCGGCACTATAAGTGCCGAACAAGGAAAGGGGGGGTGGAAATAAAAAATTAAAAAATTTGTAGAAAATTATAAAAAAGAAAAAAATACCGAAAAAATTCCAAAAAATTTCCATAAATCTCAAAAATTAGGAAATTGACCATTTTAACGGGCTGGTCCTATTTTGGATGGTTTTCCTTTTTAGACATTTCGAAATGACGATTTTGCCCCTTACGGGTAAATTGTCTCGAAAAATTTCAAAAGTTTCCAAAAAAAAATTTCAAAAATTAGGAAATGGGCCATTTTAATTGGCCAATCCTACTTTTAAGGATTTTTCTCATCTATTTTTTCAAAATGATGATTTTGCCCCTTATGGAAAAAAAAAGTGTTCACGAAAAAAATAGTCAGTATTTTAAATGGTCAAACATGGAAAGGTTTTTAAAATAAAATTTTGGCAATTTCTTCATATTTGTAGTCTACGGAATCTATTTTCTTATTTTCGAATATTTTCTTAATATGGAAAATAATATTAAAATTTACGACAAATTTCAAAAATTACTTTTCTTCCAAATTGGATCCTCAGGCTTCGTTAAAGCTTCTAAATATGATTTTTCAATGCCTATAGATTCAACGATGTCAACACATAGCAATATCATATTTATGATGTAAAAATTTTTAGTACATCAAATTTATAATAATACATAATTTTGGTTTATATGGGTTTTACTCATAATGAGTCAGCGTCACATTCGAATTATGTGTCTGACCTAGATCTCCTGCAAGAAAATGAACAGGTAACGATAAATCAGATAAAAAGAGTTGATCTTGAATTTCCAAAGAGAATATTCGGAATTGTGTATAGAGCGCTGCTTAACCTCAAACCGAGAATTCATTTTAGCATCAAGTTATGTAATTTAGTCTGACTGAATTTTCCTTTTCACGAATCATCATGTCTTGCTTTGAACCAAACATTGACGTTGGACACCTGAACAACTCTCTATCCAATATCAAGAGAAACTTACCAATAAGACCGAAAGTGTACGGGACATCAGGGCCAACTTCAGGAAGGGTAACAAACCAGAATTGTCGGGGCTTTTTACATAAATGGGTTTAAAAATTTACGTTTTTACAAATTTGGGTTTTCGTATACTATTTTTTTCGTGAATATTTTTTTTTCCATAAGGGGCAAAATCATCATTTTGAAAAGATAGATGACAAAAATCCTTAAAAGTAGGATTGGCCAATTAAAATGGCCTCTTTACTAATTTTTGGAATTTTTTTGGAAACTTTTGAAATTTTTCGAGACAATTTGCCCGTAAGGGGCAAAATCGTCATTTCGAAATGTCTAAAAGGGAAAACCATCAAAAATAGGACCGACTCGTTAAAATGGTCAATTTCCTAATTTTTGGAATTTATGGAAATTTTTTAGAATTTTTTTGGTATTTTTTTCTTTTTTATAATTTTCTACGAATTTTTTAATTTTTTATTTCAACCCCCCACCCCCCACTTTTTCCTTGTTCGGCACTATAAGTGCCGAACAAGTATTTTTTTTTATTTTGTTGTTCGGCGCTCTTAGCGCCGAACAAGGGCTCGTTCGACTCCCCTATTGTCGAACAAGCCCCATTCTCGCATTTTTCTCACCGCAAAACCCAAATCTGTAAAAAGATAAATTTTTTAACCCATTTTCGTAAAAAGCCCGCGAATGGGCTTTACATTCCCAGTACTCGTTCTTAGAGAGGGACGGATTGAATTCATGTGGCACCGTTTGAAACTTTCTAGAAAACAAGACAAGTACGTGGAAAAAAGGAAGCAATGACAATAAAGATGAGCTGAATTCATATCGTCTGGTAGCATCTCACGGATTTCAGACAATTTCTTTTCTTGTTTTTCATGCTTCTTGCTGTAGTATCTTTGGTAAGATGCTGGTTGATCATCTGAATTAAGACCAACCATGGTCCTCCGCAAAACAATTATAGCCATTGGAGGAGTTCGCGTCCATATTAGTGGCGAAGGATGAATGTAGCATTTCATTTCCTCTAGATTCTTAGGTGTTCTCTTATTTCAGCGTTCATGAGGGCTCTGCTTGGGCGGGCTTGCTGTCTGATGATCAAGGGCTTTGCACCGTTGAATCCCAAACGACTGCATCACATCTTGCTTTGCGCTTTATGGCATTTCAGCTAATCAAAGAATCCAATCCCACAAAGGATTGTTCATGGAACTACCGATAAGGCATATTTCAAGAACCTGCAGAAGTATTTTGGAACCTAAACTCAAGTACTTTTTCGGCAGCTCTGGTATTTCGTCAGACTTAGTTTTCTGTTTCCTTTTCCTTTTCCCGGATTAATTTGTTCCACGTGGAATACTTAATAGAGAGCACCCGCTTCAAGTCTAGTAATATACATGTCTAGCAATTAAGTAATTCCGTGAAGTTGTCTTCTTTGAGGCATGAGCATAAGCCACATCTCAGCATGAATTCCTTCCAGAGATTCTGCTGTTCAGATTTAACTGTTTAGACGACCCGATGTGCATAACAAAAGAAGGAAAGAAAAGAAGTACAAGAGAAGTGATGACATTGAATGGTTGAATATGTAGAGATGGTTTAAAGCACTTCTCCTATAAACCAAACAAAATCACATAACGCAGCACTTCGAACGGTCAACATGTGTGCATAACAAGAACCGGAGTAGGAAACTCCACAGTTTCCTGAACGTGTCCGGGGCCAACAAGGCAGTCTCAGTTAATTTGCATTATATACTTTTTTTTCCCACTTGATTAACTAAGCTGCCGCATCTTCTATAGGTTTAATAGGTTAAACTAGAGCCACGCTAATCATGCATGTCAGAGTTGATTGCAGGATGCCAAAAGGATCAAAGAAGGTTGAGAGGGCCAACCAGCACAAAGGTTAACTTACATGGATGACGGAATAGGTATTGAGGCACTGTATCAGCAGAACTGGGTTTGATGCCTCTATATCTCTAGAATTTCAGGTTATTTTAGTATGCGGATGCAACAGATCGTTTGAATTCAAGGCGCAGAGTTCCTATATACCACTAGTATCATTTATTGACGGCTCAACTTTTTTCCTCAACACTACTTGAAAATATTTACCTGCAGGTTTTCTGCGTTGTTATACCACCTAACTCTAATACATGGAACACTCTGAGGATAGTTCATTTGCAGAAAATTCTCACGAGGCTTTTTGGTCCTGTAGTGCATTCTGTACCTGAATGCGAGAGCACCGCATATTATGTCCTCCTCTATCTGTGAACCTGTTCTCTTAGAAATGTCGGCAGGACAATAGCTATCGCCTGTTTGCTTGCCTGAACAATTCCTGAACTAACTGCCTTGGATCAAATGCTAGTAAGAAGCAGTAAATAGATGAAGGAGACAGAGCAAGAGTCAGTGTCCTCATCATGAGCAAGAGAGCAATGTTGCGCACCATTGAGAGTTCTACTAGACAGGTGTAATTACAAAGTCCCAAAAAAACAAAAAAAGGCTGAAGCTTTATTCCTCAGAGGACCTAGTACATGATCTTTCTTGATCTTCTTATGGTCAGAAGTACTAAATAGTGAACATAGAAAGATTGTCATAGCATTCCGGTGTATTATTCATTACCACCACCTCCGCATGTTCTTGCCGCCATCTATTTCATCATATCACCTGCATTGGGATCAATGCGAAGAGGAGCCACCATCAATAATGACTAGCAATGTGAAAAAAGAACAGTAGTGGAAACAATCTTCCTCATGAAGCTGGCGCTCTAACTAATCTCTGCCGGGAAGCAGGGTGTCAGTCTTCTGCAAGGCAGAAATCAAGTACATCGGCAAATGGTTACAGTTACAAGAGAGCACTTCTTACAGGGTTCGAAGTGGCAGTGCACTTGTCAGGGAGCTGCAGGGCCATGCTCCTGTCGACGCCAGAGATTGGGGGGCCATTCACCAGGATGCACAAGCACGGCTGCCCGAGAGCTTGTGATGGCATTGCAGCAGGCTCCGCTGGGTGGGACAGGGCTAAAAGGAGCTAGAGCTGACCGGCACGGGATCAGCTGAACCATTGCTGAGAAGAATGTGCTCCCACAAGTAAGCCCCTCTCCTTCTGCACCACACTGGCAGTCACAAGCACGAGCGTGAATACAGCAAGTAGGATGGACTGAGAAGCCTTCATTTCTTGTTCTTGGTTTAGATGCGGATTCCTCGTAGAGCCTTTTTTCATGGGAATGGGTCGTTATATAGTTGATTGACTGGTCTCACGCAAAAATGCCCCCACGGCTTATACAAAGTCATGCCTGTCGTGTATGGTTTCAGCCACCAGCAACGCTCAGCTGAGTTACCTACCCAAAGTCGCAAGGCATGCAGTGGGTGTGCTGGTGAATCAGTTGGGACGTCCACAGTTGATGATTTTGAACATATGAGTATGCTATAGTGTTTCGCAGTTACGTGAGGCGACCCGGTCTGAGTATCACATTATGGAAGATAGTGTCTGAAAGGCCAACCAGCTTGCTTTGTCCCTTGAAAACAACATTATTTTGTCAAACATTTGCTCTTTCTTAGCACTCAATAGTCGTGTACTCCTTATGTCTTAATTTAGTTTTGAAAGGAAGAATCATGCTCAAGTAGTCAAGTTTGCTTTATCCTATTCACCACTAGATAGATCCAGAAAAACCGCATGCCACCTAATTTTGATTCATCCTGGTCCTAAGGCACAGAGTAAACAACAGCTATAAAAAAAAAAAAAAGAAATTTCTGTCTGGCACCCGAGCCCCCAAAGCCCCTCTAGAATTTTGGAGAGAACGTCACTTGCTCTTAGTTTTACAAAAGCACCCTCTAGAATTCATCAACTGTTGTTGACTATTCTCGGCTCAATTAGTTTCAGAGAGAACTCGCATATCACGAGTAAATGTCTGTTAGCCTCTGATGAAGTCACAATTAGCAAGACCAATGTGCCAAACACAGGCAAGATCATTTCTTGCGGCATCGTTCTGTATCAAAATGGATTCTTTTCACAGTTCTGACGCCTTCTGCCCCAAAGTTAGCTAACAAGGAATACAATGAGAACGACACTGTTTATCACATTTCAAATTAATTCATCATGCTATGCTGTTCCGATTATTTGAAGAACAGAGTCTTCCAAGGGACAAGAGCATTAGGATTCTCCTTTACTTCCTTTCAGATTGATCACAGCAAGTTCTTGTTCGACAAATTCTCCCGCACACATGGGTGGATATTTGCTGGCAAGTGGGGAATCAGCAAAATGGCCTAAAGGCTTCAGCACCGCATCTGATGCTATGTGAGCAAACAGCTACGCATGGTGGATAAAATAATTCAGACAATGTAAAACGTAATTTGGATCAAAGTTCTTAGTTTAATTGGAGCACTGCAAGGTCCATACAAAATTACCACAAATAATCAAATGCCGACTGTAGTGGCCCATATTGATACTCACCGTTGAAGATACTCTCCATAGGCTGCAATTTTGCTTTGATGCAGCTGCCACAGCATCCATTGTCCGACTTGTTACAACACTTCATGCATCCAGCCATGCAATCGCCAGCAGTTAGCCACTCTATCTGCAGTATAATGCCATTGTAGGAGGAAGGCAACAGTGTAAATCAAAATTGGTAAATCAGATCAATGAATACCGGAAATAGTATTTTGAGATACTGACAACAAAAATGAAAGTAAATGCCTGGAATCATCCCGGAGATATGACAACGCAAAATGAAAGTCGAAGATAGCTTAGAAAATAAGAGGACTGACTTTTCTAAAGTGTTCCTTTTGACATCAATAGCTCAGAGTGGACAGCAGAGCCTGCTCTGCATTACTGTACCTGCTTTCCTGTCTGAATAAGAAGACATCTACTGGAACCTTCACTTCAACCTGTTGCCCATTCCTTAACCAGATGTTCAGGCCAGGGAATCTACTTATACCGATCCATGAATATAGTAAGAAAATTAAGGTCATAGTGATATCAGCAAACACGGTTCCCTCCTGCCCATACTGGCGGAGGTCACTTCCTGTTGGGGCAAGAAGATGTGGTCCCTGTGGAAACCGAAAACCATACTTCATCACGTGAAACATTATATAGAAACAAGGAATGAACAAATATCAAGATTGCCAGTTAGAACAAGTGCACTCGAAGACAGTCAGCAATGCCTATATATTCCATAACACATTCTTAAGTCTTAAACAAAGCTATCAAGGTAATGCACTAAAACAGTGTCACTGTTTAGTCAGAGGGATGGGCACAGAAGTCAGGGAAAATATCGACAATGGTCTCAACGGTCTTCTGTGCGAGCAAGCAACATGAATAATGATCAATTAAGTCACCAAGTAGTAACTGGGACACTGTGCTGCTTCCTGATATCTTTTCCATACTTCTACCGAAAAAAGAACAGGATGTGGATGGACACTGCTAATGAGTGATAAATGCGGGAAACATAGCATTCAAGATTATCCTAGAGGGAGCATGATGGGGGAAAATCACTCAGACTAGTCTTTTCATTCACAATCTCCAATTTTGATAACAGAGCTGAAGTCGAGCAGTACATGCAGAAACACTTCAAGCTTATGATCATCACCTGCTTCATAGAGAAGTGAATGCATCTTTGGCAAGCCAAAGCCAATTGCTGTCATTTCGGCTACGACCTAAGCACCATATTAGATTACATCAGACAACAAAAAATTCAAACCGATTGGCATGTGAAAACAAGTATGAGTGGATAAAGGATCATACTGGTGAATCACCTCTACTGCAGATACATTTTGTAACCCCAAGCATCCATGGTATCCTTCCATCAGGAAAACCATCGGGTATGACAGGTCTGAATTCAGTCCTGCTTAAGAGATGGGTCAATGAATGATCAAGGGATAGAGGGATAAAAGAGGATACAAAGTAGCAAAAGAGGGGATGGAAGACTGAAGTGGGTGTTTGTTGGTCCGGGGGCCTACTCTCCACATGTATCGCCACTTAGGATCTGGGCCCTTTGGGGTAGCTGGCCGGACCTCCTCGGGCATCGTCTTTAAACTTGTCTTGAATTTCTTCATCAACCAAGCTCCGGGAACTTCTACACCTTCAGGGGTTTACTCCGAACTGTCATATCCATTCCATCCGCACTCTTGTGAAAATACATATCATCAGCTCGAACAAACATAGCAATGCCCCCTACGTGAAAATTCAGGCTACGAAAGAGTAGTCTCCTTTTGTATTGGGCACCCGAATAAAACACATGAACGACTGGCTCATCCTTTACCCTCGAATTCATCCATAGCTAACACAAAAATTCTCGGCAGAGGATTGCCTCAAATTAACTTTTTTCTTTAGTATTGGTTAACCTGAACAAGAAAGGCTGAGGCAAGGAGAACAAATGCGAAACCAAAGAGCTTCCAAATAAACAAAACCCCTACTCTGGATAGGCAACGACATGTTAACAAGCTAAGCAGGAGAGAGAGCCCATCTTAGAGATACATGGTCACGCGCGATCCCCCATTCCGAAGGAGGGAGACAGTAGTAGCAGAGCTCTTCTTCTAAAGAAAGCAGAAGGAGAGGGAGGACCACCCTACCTGGTAATGAAGGTGGGGCCGCTCTTGGAGGCGCTTGAAGTGAGGAGGGGCATCGAAGTACTTCTCCATCATGTCGATGAATGCGATCGTTGTCGAGGGCGGAGCACCTGGGTGTCATCACCACGAGAGCCCCGGTTTCTCTTGAGGATCCGACTCACCTCCGCGCAGAGACCCATCAACGGAGGACCCAGTTGAGCCGCCATGTCGTCAGGGTGGGAGCTCAGGGTGCGGGAGATGTCGAGGTACGGCGACAGATCTATGACCGGCATTCCATTTCCGATCCTCAGTTGAGCTTACAGGGGGGCGAGAGAGAGAGAGAGATCATGGAATCTGAATAATGATGGGAGTTGGGAGAGAAGACGGCATAAAAAAACAAAAGCAAAAAGAAAGTGAAAGTGGTGGTAGCGCTACCTTGCTTGCTAGCTAGCGCGAAAATTCCCGTAGGCGGGGATGGCGGGAGAGGCGTTTCATCTCGTTGTCCCACCTTTACTTATTCCGGCACGACATTACCTCCCACTTCCGTCCAGTTCCAGGAGAATGGATTACGTTCTTGATTATGGAAAATTCCTCCCTTCCCCGTTAAATGAACCCCATCACCCATGCGATGCGAACGGCCTCTCGCTCCGATTTGGATTAGCATACCATAAAATCTTATAAAAAGTCCGACGAGAGTTGAAAACCCCCTCTTCCTCTATATTACGTGGTCTATGTCGAAATGCTGCGATAATTCCTTTACTTCTTAAGATTTACATAGTACAATAACCATTAATTGATAGAGCATATCACCGTTTGTGAGTTTGTGATTTCTTTAGCAAGTGAATTGTGAAAGAATTTTTTTTTATCATATCTATTTTTGTTTTTAGTTTCATTTAAATTTATACCAAATGATGTATATAATGGAATAGGATATAAAAGTATTCGATTTTTACTATTGTGAGCAGCCAAAAAAATGGATATCGTATTGGAAAATTCTTGAATTTTATATTCAATTTTATTCTAGTTAGAAATCTAAATAATTAAATGCAACCTAAAAGAATATAAAGTGGTGACTGATTTACATTCCAGCACCACCGAATTACAAAACCCATTTCAATGAACGTAGAGAGTATTCCCGTCCGGACAAGCGAAGCGATCCTTTGCTTACTGATGGTAATTTGCGTAACCCGATGAAGAAAAACAGGTTAGAGAATGACCCCACACGACATCAATTGCTCCTAAAGCGTGCGAGATGGAGAGTGATATTGTTGTCCTGGTGATAGTGTTGGGCTTTGATCGTGAAGGGCCCCAAACGGAGTGGGGAGGCCCGTGGCGAGCCCACTCGTGATTGTTCCACTCCTCGTCCTGCTCCAAAACCAGAGAGAGAGAGAGAGAGTACTCGGGCGGTGTTTTGAGTGCTGCTGCCTTCCCTGCAATATTACAGCGCCACACCCCAACAACAACAGCAACAAGGGCGTCAGAACACAAGTCGCCGCCTCTCTAAAGCCATTGCATTAAACCCTCCTCTGTCTTTCTCCACCATCCCCCCTCCCCCAGTGTTCTCTTGAGTTCCTGCGACGGAGCTGCCCTTCTCTCCTCCCTCCCTCCCTCCCTCTCTCTCTCTCTCTCTCTCTCTCTGGGTAATTACTCTCGTCGCTTGCCGGCTTCCTTCCTCCCTCCCTCGCTCAGCTATTGGCAATCAATACACAACCTCTTCTTGCCAATTATTTGTCTCTGTGTGTGTGGGCGCGCGCCCCCGTGTTGTGTAATGATAACGTAACGGGTTCTGCAAAACTCTAATACATGCTCGCTGCTGCGTAATCCTCGTCCTCGCCTTTTTACTTGTCGAGCTTTCTGTGCCCTCCACATGGGTCTCTTCCTTTTTTTTTTTTTTTATAATTTTATTTGTTGTAACCTCACTTTCGATTCTCTGTGATGTTTCCTTCTTTTCGATTGGATTCTCTTTAGCTGTAGTCACAGGCTTTCCGGCCTCCGTTGCAATTTGCTTAAATTACTCATTGCTCTCTTCGTTACTTTTGTTCTCCACCATACATTCCCCCTTTGAAATTTTATACGGACTAATGCTCTGCTCCTGTTTGAATTCCTTTGAGCAAGAATGCCTCACTGATTTTTGGGCCATTTGGATCGACTTAGGTGGCTAAATGGCGGGGAAGTCTAGCAAGGGGAAACATCGGAGAGCCTCTCATGCTGCCGTGAATTCTGCAGAGGGACCATCCTCTTCGGATGCCGCCCCGAAAGAGAATGCAACCCCCTCCGAGTCAATCAAAGCCGATGCTAATGGAGTCCCGGCTGTCGGAGAACTGGGTGGGGCTGGACCTGAGTTCAAGGAATCTGAAACTGCGGATGCTGCAAGCCAGTCGAAACAAGGTAGACATTGCTTGGTAATGTTTTTTACGTTCTGAGGATGTCGAGAGGACATGCTTATGCCAACGATTGACTGTTAATATGTCATCCTAGATACGAACTTGCTGTTTTGATTTCTCATTTTACCGCCACACTTGACACGTACATCTCATGCATCCTTCTTCCCCTTCATTTTCCTTATGTTTGAAAAGTGAGCGCTGGCGACTCTTCTGCAGATGCTATTTGAAACTTTTCTGATTAAATTACTGGGATTTACACACTTTGCTGCATACAGTCTGGTTTCTTAGCCCTCCAAGTGAACATGTTCGCTTTATCCATTATGCAGAAGTGCAATATTGGCCCCCGTCCCTCTTTGCTCTAATGTGCTAGCGTTCAATTCTTGCAACCGACAATGCTCTTGTTCTCCTTCCTCTGTCATCCTATATCTTGTTTCTCATCATATTTCCTGGACATGTAATACAAAGTAAGTGCTGCCAGCAACTTACTTCTTTCAAATGTTTTGGGACGAGGAGGCTTCAATTCAATTCCCATTAAGTGTCGGGTTAAGATAAACGCATTGGATGTCAAAGCTTTGGTTTTGTGAGTTTTCACAATTTTATTTTTTCATGCTCTGATATGTATTGTATTGTAATTGTTTGAACTCTGTGGTTGCAGGAGACCTTCATCTCTATCCAGTTCCTGTCAAGACACAAAGTGGCGAGAAGCTTGAGCTACAAGTACACTCACTTGATTGCTCTTGCCCTTTTAATATAGATAAATATGGTTATCTGATTGTTCACTTAGTTGCTGAGATATTACCTTGCTCATGACGATTGTGCTCACATATTTAGTCTAAAATTGGTCTTGGTGTCTTAATCATTGTACCTAGTTAATGTGAAAAGGCGTAAGCTATTTGCGATTTTTTTTTTCTCTCTATGCTCACTTACTTGCTGAGATATTACTGTTCGAGATGATTTTGCTGAGATGATTTTTCTCTGACCTTTTTTTTCCGCGCTTCTATTAATGCACTATGTGCTGTTCCCATTTGCAGTTGAATCCAGGAGATTCAGTGATGGATATTAGACAATTTCTTCTTGATGCTCCTGAAACATGTTTCTATACATGCTATGACCTACTGTTGCACACAAAGGATGGGTCAACTCATTGCTTGGAGGACTATAATGAAATTTCCGAAGTAGCTGATATTACCACCAGCAATTGCTCCTTGGAAATGGTTGCTGGTAGGGTTCAAAGTTAAAAGGACAAATTATTACAGCAATCAGATCATTTTTCTGCTTATTAATGCCGATTCTTTTGGCAGCATTATACGATGACAGATCAATCAGGGCTCATGTTCATCGCACAAGAGATTTGCTATCCCTATCCACACTTCATGCCTCACTGTCAACATCCCTTGCTTTGCAATATGAGACAGCTCAAAACAAGGGGTTAGGAGCCAAAGGTGTGACTGCAGACAATGGATGTCCTTTGCAACAATATTTTATTATTGTGCCTGTGCATTCTTTATTAATGCTTGCGATTTCTACTTCATTTTGATTCAGATACTTCAAAAATCGAGGTTCCAGAGCTTGATGGTTTGGGTCTTATGGAGGATGTTCCTGGAGCCATAGGAAACTTGATATTACCTTCTTCAAGGGAGATAAAATGCGTGGAGAGCATCGTCTTTTCATCCTTTAATCCTCCTCCAAGTTATAGGAGGTAGGAGCTTCTATGCATTTTTGTGTCCATCCTCTTTGTTCTCTGAGTTTACTTGTTGAACTTTTGGTTTTTTTTTTTCCTCATTTCCAGGCTTGTGGGTGATCTGATTTATTTAGATGTAGTGACCTTGGAAGGTAATACATTTTGTATAACTGGAACCACAAAAACATTTTACATCAATTCAAGCTCAGGGAATATTCTTGATCCAAAGCCAAGTAAAGCTACTGCTGAGTCAACCACCCTTATTGGACTCCTACAAAAGATTAGCTCTAAATTCAAAAAAGGTAGCAATACGAGTGGTTTTGCTTAGTATGCTGCTGTACAATAATTATCTTTAACATAGACTTTCTGTGTTATTTTGTTCAAGCTTTCCGTGAGATTTTGGAACGAAAGGCTTCTGCTCATCCGTTTGAGAATGTTCAGTCATTATTACCTCCAAATTCATGGCTTGGGGTATACCCGGTTCCTGGTGCGTTAAACTCTGTACTAGGCGAATTTATTTCAAAGGACAGTCTGTTGTTTATTGTCTAAACTGTTTATTCTTTCAACAATTCATGTTAAACAAGTGCATTATCTTCAATTATTCTCAGTTGTGGTACAGCAAAGCATGGCATGGTCGTTAGCACTCTGGATAATTTGCATTCAATGTCCCTTTTTGTTAGCCTAATGGATATAACTTTTTAACTTTCGATTAAGCCAGCAGAGTTAACTGCTTCCTGACCTTCTTGCCATCGCATACTTTTTAATCTGTTCTGTATATAGTGAAGTCTTATACTGCACCTGATTATTTTTTATATATGTAAGCTTTTGACTTTTTCGTTTGATCAACATGTTAAAGGTTTTGTTTTGGGGGAGCAATACTTTAGTCATTTTTGACGTCTTCTTGTGGTGTTTTATCATTTGACTTAAAGGAAAATTTTAGGACTATGGAGAAACTGCATCTGTTTGAGGAATTTTAATGTGGAGTCAATTGCTGGAGATAATGAACACAATGGACTAAAGTGCACCCTGTTTGTGAGATTTGAGTTCTTGATTTCATCATGTGAAAGTTCTGGTGACAAAATTGAGAAGTATAGTTTTGTTTCTAAAAATGAAGACCTTTTAGCTATCAATAAATAGAGCAGTCTTAACTGGATTGCCTGATTAAGGATACACGTCGAGTTTTTTTGTTGAAAATTCTTTGGGGGAACTTCGATTTATCCACGTTTAGTAAAGAAGTTCCAGTAATAGGCAGAAGTTGCTATCATAGAATGCTATACTAGTTTAAGTCCCATATTGACTAGGAGAGGCCTCGTGTAATGATTCATAAGGAAGACCCACCCCCAAATGGTTATCTCAGTCAGTTCTATTTTTGGGTGTTTGGCCACGTGATATGAACGGTATTAGGGTAGGACCTCCTTTTAGTAGATGAAGGGTCGAGGATAAGCTAGGCTTCAGTCAATAAATGAGAGTGGGGAGTAGTAGTTGGAATGAGAGGACTCGCACAAGGTGCAACTCCTAGTATGCTTCTAGGATGGCAAAGAGGAGAGATGGACCAAATCACACATTCAAATAGGGGTATATTGTTGGGCTATATGGGCTGGCATTGATGGCAATTTCGGTATCGTAAGTGGGAGAATTTGCAGCAATCCAAATCCCACGTTGGTGGATGATTTCTTGTGATGTGGTTCATAAGTAAGACCCACCTCTAAATGGTTACCACCTTGGATGCTCCTTTTGGGCTTGGGCTACATGGAAAGAGTTTGCATTATAGGCACAATTGATTCTTTTTTCTTAAGAAAAGAGTGCTTGAAGCTGGCAAATTCCACATCTCCTACTAATTCAAATTTGATCACTTCTGTCATCAGATCATAGACGTGATGCAGCCAGAGCTGAAGATGCACTAACTCTTTCTTATGGTAGTGAGCTGATTGGCATGCAGAGAGATTGGAATGAGGAGTTGCAGTCTTGTAGGGAATTTCCCCATACAACTCCTCATGAAAGGTACACCAAATTACATGTTACAGATTTTGTCTTAAAAAAAAAACAATTCAATTTGATGCTAATTTTAAGTATGCCCAATCTCTCTTCCCCTTTTTTCATGAATTGTCGGCAATGAATGTACTACCTTGCAGGATTCTACGGGATAGGGCTCTTTACAAGGTGACTTCTGACTTTGTTGATGCAGCGGTAAATGGTGCTATCGGAGTCATTAGCAGATGCATACCCCCGATCAATCCAACAGATCCCGAATGCTTCCATATGTTAGTGCTTCTGGGAATGGTTGAGATTTTGTTCTATTTATATATAAGTTTGTTCTCAATGGATATCGCTGCGATTCCTTTCTCTAGTTTCAATGCGTTTTACCTAGCATTCCCTGATTATCTGCTCTTGAATGATTTCTTCCGTGTTGTTCTCGCTGAGATAAATTTTTATCAACAATGGAAAGTAGTTTACTTCTAAAGTTTGGTTGCTACAGTCTTGGCCTCTTTTGATTCTGTTGCCTGTTTCAATACCTTATTGGTATGCTCTTACCACTTGGCATACTTATTTCCTTTTCTTTCTTTCTTTTTAATCTTACTTGGCAAATCATTTGTGTTTCCATTTAGGTATGTCCACAATAACATATTCTTCAGTTTTGCCGTGGATGCCGACCTTGACCAGCTGTCAAAGAAACGTGCATCTGATTCCACTTCGAAGGGTGAGAGTACAAACTCCTGCCACAAATTATCTGAGAAGGCTTCCTCTGAGTTACCGAGTGCATCTGTTGGGGTTACCTATGGAGAAAAGAACAAGTCAAATTCTGGTGATAATGCTGTTACTATTCACTTGGAACCCGATCTATCTGCTGAGACGCAGATGGGTGATAGCGAGCAGGCTACATATGCATCTGCAAATAATGATTTGAAGGGCACCAAAGCTTATCAGGAAGCTGATGTTCCTGGACTTTATAATCTTGCAATGGGTATAATTGACTATAGGGGTCATAGGGTGGTAGCTCAGGTGGGTACAATATTAGTATCTTCCTTTGCTATTGTAAAATCTTGCCACTATGAATCGTTACAAGGTTAACAGACTTGCGACACATATAAAGATCACGTATTAGATCATTTTCTCTATTTCAAGTTGCACATTGGATCAAACACAGTCAAAACTTGATGCCTCCTCTAGGCTTCTAGTTACATGTATATGCTTCTCACATTTTTAGTCAGTCTTATCTGCGTGCTTGCCTCATCATGTTAGCCTTAAGACTCAGTGGATTTTTTTTATTTTATTTTTTTCCATTATAGATAGCCAATTGCCGTAATTGTCAACTAAGTTAATAAATTTGGTGATTTTGTCTGTCTCCTGATTGACATTTTTCTATTGTCTTCTTCCCTATGCTGATTTTCTCATGCTTTTAATTTTTAAATGGTTCCTTTACTGGAGATGTCCACAAATTTTCTCTGGCTTTATGAAGTCATTCTCTACACTTTTCATTGTAGAGTGTGTTGCCTGGCATCCTTCAAGGGGATAAATCTGAATCCCTTCTGTATGGTTCCGTTGATAATGGCAAGAAGATATGCTGGAATGAAGGTTTTCATTCCAAGGTGAGGGGTAGTTTTCTTATTCAGACATTCCATTCATGGCCTATGTGCAGGACATTCCATCTTGACTACTGCAGTAGAATGTTTTCTTGGGGCATAAATGTGATAAATATGTGCCAAAAGTCTGATGGTTCCGAGTAATGTAGCTTAGTTATGTTTCTTATGAAGGGTAACGCCAGCTAAGCATTTAGTTGCTTAAACTCTACTCCATCTACCCATATAAAGTGCTCTCTGCTATGTGAATTTTGTTTTTCACACACACATACACACAAGACTTGGTCATCATCTTCTCGCTTCTATGAGGATGGTTGTCAAATCATGATTTGGGTACACAATTAAGGAGTTGAGACCATGAAAATTCTAATCAGAATAATGGAATGAATTGAATATATGCAGCTAATGATTCTACTACGAGTTGAAATGGCATTTGTTTTTTGAAGCAAGTGTTCTGGGCTGACTAACTTAATATAGCATTGTCCTATTCTCATACAAAAATTGAGAAGTGATTCAGCAACACTTCATTTTAAGTTGACTATAGGAAAAGACAGTTATGAATGACCAAGTGTCAATTCTGAAATTATATAAGTTGTAATTCAGTTTTTAAAACCTAAAGGAACTACAGGATGATCCCATAGACATAAACAAAAAGATCAGAATCTATTTCTTGTGATGTTCCATCCGAGTGGAGTTATGGAAAACTGGGAGTGTACTGATAGGCATTTCATTATCAAGCTTGCACTTCAAATTCCTCAATCTAGCTTTCTGTGGTTCTCACTTATATGACCTGGTATTCTTGTCTTTAGGTGTTGGAGGCAGCAAATCGTCTTCATTTGAAGGAACATGCTGTATGTGATGGTTCTGGAAACATTTTCAAATTAGCTGCACCAGTGGAATGCAAGGGTATTGTGGGTAGTGACGACAGGTTATCCTCTTGAGCAGCCTTTCTCTCCTCTTCTTGGTTTACTGGTTGATTTGTGATCATTCTAAATATAACATCACCTTTTACTCATAGTATGTTCAAACAATGTGCTTTCATTGTTCTGGCCATTTTGGATATATTCATTATCTTGCTGCTTTCCTCAGTTTCTTGCTTATTTTTCACCTTTTGGCTTGCTCTAGTTCTTAAGGCCCCTTTCACATTATTCTCAAGGTACGCTTAACAGCTTAACAGCATAGTGTGCAACGTCTTTCTGCTGGAGAGAGAAAATTCTAATGGGGAGATGAATCAATGCCATGATGATAGGAAAAAGAAAAGATTTCACTAACTGAGAAAGAGTTAAACAATTGAGGTGCACATCTTTTATATTTGGGAATTATTCCACTACAAGTGTAAAATTATATTGCGCTTAGCTATGGTGATGTAAGGACTGGATCTAAACTTATGTAGGGCATGCCTCTTGCCATTTTTGTGCCGCTATTGGAAATTCAAATTTCTGTGGCTGCAGCATCTTGCTAAGCTACAGTTTACTATATTGATTTAAGTACCAATTTGTCAAACATGTTTTTACATGGCATAAAATTCTGTAGCTGGGGGAACTGAGATGAGAGAATTGAAAATCTCTTCTCATTTGATCTGCATATTGTTTTAGTTGTCTCATAAGGCCCCTTTCCCTTTTTCTCTATTGTTTTGATTTAGGCACTATCTTCTTGACTTGATGAGAGTAACTCCTCGTGATGCAAACTATACTGGACCTGGATCCCGATTTTGTATTTTGAGACAGGAACTAGTCACAGCTTTTTGCCAGGTACCTCATGCTATTGTTGTAGTTAAGTGGGTCAGCTATCTTCATGGTTTTCTTACTTAAAATTTTTCTATTGAGAAGGCCCAGGCTGCAGAGAGATCGAAGAAGAGTTCATTCGCTGATACTGTCCGAGACTCGCCAACTGATTCTTTAAAATTTGCCAGAGATAACGGGCTTGGGAATGGTGATGCTGGTGTTGGAGGATTTCCTGACACTAAGGTAGTTACCTTATCTTTCCCCTGCAAATGGTATTGGGCAATTATAGTTTAGTCCTACCAGACATTTGTAAACTTGGCATAATATCCCCTGGATCATACCCTGGCATTGTGTATGTATCATTCAGAAATTATACTATAGCATCTTTAAATTGGTGAATAATATTGATTTGTCTGTGCATGACTTAATCTCAAGTCCTGGCAATGGCCTGACAATGGTTGACTAATGGCATCACATGTTTATTTTTATTTTTGATTTTTTTACTCTTAAGGAAGAGTTGATTAGTAAGTATAACTTTCTTTGTCTGCACAGCTTGTTTGAACAAGAACTTGGCATAATCTGAAAACCCAGCATTGTTCTGTGTGGTTGGTGTTCTTTGTCGAAAGAGAGAAAATCAGTAAATTGCGTTTGAGTTCATTTCGAGTAGAAAGAGAAGTTTATATGTTTTCTAATTGCTGAAGTAGGTTATGCCATTTCCATATTCAGTGTCGGAACTCTTTAAGGTGCTCCAAATGATTTAGGAATCAGTGGAGATCAATTATTTGTCTGGAAAGACTTGAATAGTCTTTGAGGGACTGGAATTACCAAATCATAGCTAAAAATATGAATACATAACTCTATTCTGATCCGTATCTTTGTCTATCCACGCGCTCATGCACTATCTTTTAATTATTTTCCTTTGTGTTTGGGTACTCTATTTCCCGGACTTAATGTATTAGATGTGCCATTTTGCTGCAACAAAAGTACTTTTGTCATTTCATCTATTGAAGATTGAAAAAGGCCAAAGTCATCCTACATGGCATGAAAACTGAAAATTTTCATGCTGTGTACTCTTGTAAGAATTTGCCCCCGTTTGACCTTCTTAATAAAATGATTGCTGCATCTTACAGGACCTCGGAGAAGAGGGGACTGATGCTGTGCAACAATGTGCTCCTGCATCTGCTGAAATCTCTGAATCTTGTGATGAAATACTTTTTAACCCTAATGTTTTAACTGAATTTAAGTTGGCTGGGAATGAAGAGGCAAGTTTGGTATCTTGCACTTTGTCCTTATAAACTCAGAAGTCAAAACTTCTTATGCCTTTATCACGGCCTGTCTTTATTAGGAAATAGCAGCAGATGAAGAAAATGTGAAGAAAGTTAGTTTGTATCTAAAAGAAGTTGTGCTGCCAAAGTTCATACAAGATCTTTGCTCCCTTGAAGTTTCTCCCATGGATGGCCAGACATTAACTGAAGCCCTCCATGCCCACGGAATCAATGTTCGTTATATTGGAAAGGTGACTTTATAAGATAGAAGTTTAAGCTTTTCCAAAGCTTTGAAATCAGGCTTGAACAAAAAAATTTGAACTTATTGAAGAAATCCTAGAAGTTGAGTGGTTGTATTCTTTATTAATCTACTCTTAAATTCTGCAAACTGCATCTTAATGGCAGGTGGCGGATGGGACCAAACATTTGCCACATCTTTGGGATCTATGTTCTAATGAAATTGTCGTTAGGTCAGCGAAGCACCTGCTCAAGGTCAGTCTGGCTTATCAAGTTATCTTTGTTAGATTTCTAAGTTCTTGGTAAAGAACGTAACCAAGAAATAAGGCTGCTTTGGCTTATTGCTATTGGATATTGTGATTGTCAATTTTTACCAAGAAAATGTTGGATCACATTTTACCTGGAAAATCTTGTACTTGGAGTAAACACGCAAATTAATTGCATGTCGAGAATGTTGGCAGATCCATGCATGGATAACCAAGTTCAGGGGACATATCTTAACATAAACTCTTCAAGCCAGAGCTGCTAATAGGCTTATAGCTTTCTTTGGTGTGAAAACTTGATATCTGCAAGCGTACTTTGAGTTATTTGCATGCATGCGCAAGCATACTCTGAGTAAGCGGTGAAGCATTTAATTTCTTTGGTTTAGAATCAAGTGTTGAATCTTAAATTTTTCTTTTTTTAATTTTTTTGATGAAGCCTGATTCCTTTAGTTTGGCGAGCTTAAACTTCTATCTTATAAAGTCACCTTTCCAATATAACGAACATTGATTCCGTGGGCATGGAGGGCTTCAGTTAATGTCTGGCCATCCATGGGAGAAACTTCAAGGGAGCAAAGATCTTGTATGAACTTTGGCAGCACAACTTCTTTTAGATACAAACTAACTTTCTTCACATTTTCTTCATCTGCTGCTATTTCCTAATAAAGACAGGCCGTGATAAAGGCATAAGAAGTTTTGACTTCTGAGTTTATAAGGACAAAGTGCAAGATACCAAACTTGCCTCTTCATTCCCAGCCAACTTAAATTCAGTTAAAACATTAGGGTTAAAAAGTATTTCATCACAAGATTCAGAGATTTCAGCAGATGCAGGAGCACATTGTTGCACAGCATCAGTCCCCTCTTCTCCGAGGTCCTGTAAGATGCAGCAATCATTTTATTAAGAAGGTCAAACGGGGGCAAATTCTTACAAGAGTACACAGCATGAAAATTTTCAGTTTTCATGCCATGTAGGATGACTTTGGCCTTTTTCAATCTTCAATAGATGAAATGACAAAAGTACTTTTGTTGCAGCAAAATGGCACATCTAATACATTAAGTCCGGGAAATAGAGTACCCAAACACAAAGGAAAATAGTTAAAAGATAGTGCATGAGCGCGTGGATAGACAAAGATACGGATCAGAATAGAGTTATGTATTCATATTTTTAGCTATGATTTGGTAATTCCAGTCCCTCAAAGACTATTCAAGTCTTTCCAGACAAATAATTGATCTCCACTGATTCCTAAATCATTTGGAGCACCTTAAAGAGTTCCGACACTGAATATGGAAATGGCATAACCTACTTCAGCAATTAGAAAACATATAAACTTCTCTTTCTACTCGAAATGAACTCAAACGCAATTTACTGATTTTCTCTCTTTCGACAAAGAACACCAACCACACAGAACAATGCTGGGTTTTCAGATTATGCCAAGTTCTTGTTCAAACAAGCTGTGCAGACAAAGAAAGTTATACTTACTAATCAACTCTTCCTTAAGAGTAAAAAAATCAAAAATAAAAATAAACATGTGATGCCATTAGTCAACCATTGTCAGGCCATTGCCAGGACTTGAGATTAAGTCATGCACAGACAAATCAATATATTCACCAATTTAAAGATGCTATAGTATAATTTCTGAATGATACATACACAATGCCAGGGTATGATCCAGGGGATATTATGCCAAGTTTACAAATGTCTGGTAGGACTAAACTATAATTGCCCAATACCATTTGCAGGGGAAAGATAAGGTAACTACCTTAGTGTCAGGAAATCCTCCAACACCAGCATCACCATTCCCAAGCCCGTTATCTCTGGCAAATTTTAAAGAATCAGTTGGCGAGTCTCGGACAGTATCAGCGAATGAACTCTTCTTCGATCTCTCTGCAGCCTGGGCCTTCTCAATAGAAAAATTTTAAGTAAGAAAACCATGAAGATAGCTGACCCACTTAACTACAACAATAGCATGAGGTACCTGGCAAAAAGCTGTGACTAGTTCCTGTCTCAAAATACAAAATCGGGATCCAGGTCCAGTATAGTTTGCATCACGAGGAGTTACTCTCATCAAGTCAAGAAGATAGTGCCTAAATCAAAACAATAGAGAAAAAGGGAAAGGGGCCTTATGAGACAACTAAAACAATATGCAGATCAAATGAGAAGAGATTTTCAATTCTCTCATCTCAGTTCCCCCAGCTACAGAATTTTATGCCATGTAAAAACATGTTTGACAAATTGGTACTTAAATCAATATAGTAAACTGTAGCTTAGCAAGATGCTGCAGCCACAGAAATTTGAATTTCCAATAGCGGCACAAAAATGGCAAGAGGCATGCCCTACATAAGTTTAGATCCAGTCCTTACATCACCATAGCTAAGCGCAATATAATTTTACACTTGTAGTGGAATAATTCCCAAATATAAAAGATGTGCACCTCAATTGTTTAACTCTTTCTCAGTTAGTGAAATCTTTTCTTTTTCCTATCATCATGGCATTGATTCATCTCCCCATTAGAATTTTCTCTCTCCAGCAGAAAGACGTTGCACACTATGCTGTTAAGCTGTTAAGCGTACCTTGAGAATAATGTGAAAGGGGCCTTAAGAACTAGAGCAAGCCAAAAGGTGAAAAATAAGCAAGAAACTGAGGAAAGCAGCAAGATAATGAATATATCCAAAATGGCCAGAACAATGAAAGCACATTGTTTGAACATACTATGAGTAAAAGGTGATGTTATATTTAGAATGATCACAAATCAACCAGTAAACCAAGAAGAGGAGAGAAAGGCTGCTCAAGAGGATAACCTGTCGTCACTACCCACAATACCCTTGCATTCCACTGGTGCAGCTAATTTGAAAATGTTTCCAGAACCATCACATACAGCATGTTCCTTCAAATGAAGACGATTTGCTGCCTCCAACACCTAAAGACAAGAATACCAGGTCATATAAGTGAGAACCACAGAAAGCTAGATTGAGGAATTTGAAGTGCAAGCTTGATAATGAAATGCCTATCAGTACACTCCCAGTTTTCCATAACTCCACTCGGATGGAACATCACAAGAAATAGATTCTGATCTTTTTGTTTATGTCTATGGGATCATCCTGTAGTTCCTTTAGGTTTTAAAAACTGAATTACAACTTATATAATTTCAGAATTGACACTTGGTCATTCATAACTGTCTTTTCCTATAGTCAACTTAAAATGAAGTGTTGCTGAATCACTTCTCAATTTTTGTATGAGAATAGGACAATGCTATATTAAGTTAGTCAGCCCAGAACACTTGCTTCAAAAAACAAATGCCATTTCAACTCGTAGTAGAATCATTAGCTGCATATATTCAATTCATTCCATTATTCTGATTAGAATTTTCATGGTCTCAACTCCTTAATTGTGTACCCAAATCATGATTTGACAACCATCCTCATAGAAGCGAGAAGATGATGACCAAGTCTTGTGTGTATGTGTGTGTGAAAAACAAAATTCACATAGCAGAGAGCACTTTATATGGGTAGATGGAGTAGAGTTTAAGCAACTAAATGCTTAGCTGGCGTTACCCTTCATAAGAAACATAACTAAGCTACATTACTCGGAACCATCAGACTTTTGGCACATATTTATCACATTTATGCCCCAAGAAAACATTCTACTGCAGTAGTCAAGATGGAATGTCCTGCACATAGGCCATGAATGGAATGTCTGAATAAGAAAACTACCCCTCACCTTGGAATGAAAACCTTCATTCCAGCATATCTTCTTGCCATTATCAACGGAACCATACAGAAGGGATTCAGATTTATCCCCTTGAAGGATGCCAGGCAACACACTCTACAATGAAAAGTGTAGAGAATGACTTCATAAAGCCAGAGAAAATTTGTGGACATCTCCAGTAAAGGAACCATTTAAAAATTAAAAGCATGAGAAAATCAGCATAGGGAAGAAGACAATAGAAAAATGTCAATCAGGAGACAGACAAAATCACCAAATTTATTAACTTAGTTGACAATTACGGCAATTGGCTATCTATAATGGAAAAAAATAAAATAAAAAAAATCCACTGAGTCTTAAGGCTAACATGATGAGGCAAGCACGCAGATAAGACTGACTAAAAATGTGAGAAGCATATACATGTAACTAGAAGCCTAGAGGAGGCATCAAGTTTTGACTGTGTTTGATCCAATGTGCAACTTGAAATAGAGAAAATGATCTAATACGTGATCTTTATATGTGTCGCAAGTCTGTTAACCTTGTAACGATTCATAGTGGCAAGATTTTACAATAGCAAAGGAAGATACTAATATTGTACCCACCTGAGCTACCACCCTATGACCCCTATAGTCAATTATACCCATTGCAAGATTATAAAGTCCAGGAACATCAGCTTCCTGATAAGCTTTGGTGCCCTTCAAATCATTATTTGCAGATGCATATGTAGCCTGCTCGCTATCACCCATCTGCGTCTCAGCAGATAGATCGGGTTCCAAGTGAATAGTAACAGCATTATCACCAGAATTTGACTTGTTCTTTTCTCCATAGGTAACCCCAACAGATGCACTCGGTAACTCAGAGGAAGCCTTCTCAGATAATTTGTGGCAGGAGTTTGTACTCTCACCCTTCGAAGTGGAATCAGATGCACGTTTCTTTGACAGCTGGTCAAGGTCGGCATCCACGGCAAAACTGAAGAATATGTTATTGTGGACATACCTAAATGGAAACACAAATGATTTGCCAAGTAAGATTAAAAAGAAAGAAAGAAAAGGAAATAAGTATGCCAAGTGGTAAGAGCATACCAATAAGGTATTGAAACAGGCAACAGAATCAAAAGAGGCCAAGACTGTAGCAACCAAACTTTAGAAGTAAACTACTTTCCATTGTTGATAAAAATTTATCTCAGCGAGAACAACACGGAAGAAATCATTCAAGAGCAGATAATCAGGGAATGCTAGGTAAAACGCATTGAAACTAGAGAAAGGAATCGCAGCGATATCCATTGAGAACAAACTTATATATAAATAGAACAAAATCTCAACCATTCCCAGAAGCACTAACATATGGAAGCATTCGGGATCTGTTGGATTGATCGGCGGTATGCATCTGCTAATGACTCCGATAGCACCATTTACCGCTGCATCAACAAAGTCAGAAGTCACCTTGTAAAGAGCCCTATCCCGTAGAATCCTGCAAGGTAGTACATTCATTGCCGACAATTCATGAAAAAAGGGGAAGAGAGATTGGGCATACTTAAAATTAGCATCAAATTGAATTGTTTTTTTTTTAAGACAAAATCTGTAACATGTAATTTGGTGTACCTTTCATGAGGAGTTGTATGGGGAAATTCCCTACAAGACTGCAACTCCTCATTCCAATCTCTCTGCATGCCAATCAGCTCACTACCATAAGAAAGAGTTAGTGCATCTTCAGCTCTGGCTGCATCACGTCTATGATCTGATGACAGAAGTGATCAAATTTGAATTAGTAGGAGATGTGGAATTTGCCAGCTTCAAGCACTCTTTTCTTAAGAAAAAAGAATCAATTGTGCCTATAATGCAAACTCTTTCCATGTAGCCCAAGCCCAAAAGGAGCATCCAAGGTGGTAACCATTTAGAGGTGGGTCTTACTTATGAACCACATCACAAGAAATCATCCACCAACGTGGGATTTGGATTGCTGCAAATTCTCCCACTTACGATACCGAAATTGCCATCAATGCCAGCCCATATAGCCCAACAATATACCCCTATTTGAATGTGTGATTTGGTCCATCTCTCCTCTTTGCCATCCTAGAAGCATACTAGGAGTTGCACCTTGTGCGAGTCCTCTCATTCCAACTACTACTCCCCACTCTCATTTATTGACTGAAGCCTAGCTTATCCTCGACCCTTCATCTACTAAAAGGAGGTCCTACCCTAATACCGTTCATATCACGTGGCCAAACACCCAAAAATAGAACTGACTGAGATAACCATTTGGGGGTGGGTCTTCCTTATGAATCATTACACGAGGCCTCTCCTAGTCAATAGGGGACTTAAACTAGTATAGCATTCTATGATAGCAACTTCTGCCTATTACTGGAACTTCTTTACTAAACGTGGATAAATCGAAGTTCCCCCAAAGAATTTTCAACAAAAAAACTCGACGTGTATCCTTAATCAGGCAATCCAGTTAAGACTGCTCTATTTATTGATAGCTAAAAGGTCTTCATTTTTAGAAACAAAACCTACTTTCTCAATTTTGTCACCAAAACTTTCACATGATGAAATCAAGAACTCAAATCTCAAAAAAAGGGTGCACTTTAGTCCATTGTGTTCATTATCTCAGCAATTGACTCCACATTAAAATTCCTCAAACAGATGCAGTTTCTCCATAGTAAAATTTCCTTTAAGTCAAAGTAAAACACCACATAGAAGACGTCAAAAAGACTAAAGTAGCTCACCCAAAACAAAACCTTTAACATGTTGATCAAACGAAAAAGTCAAAAGCTTACATATATAAAAAATAATCAGGTGCAGTATAAGACTTCACTATATACAGAACAGATTAAAAAGTATCCATAGTCGCTTAATAACTAATTTATCATTATAAGGTGCAAATGATACAAAACACCACAAGTAAGAGGCGTGGGCAAAAATGACTAAAAATGAGGCTCGGGCCCCGAAAAGAGCATAAACTCTTAAAAAAACACCATGTGATGACATCAAATCAGAAAAATGTCGAAAAGAGCTTAGCTATATAAGTAAAAGAAGTAATGCATTGTGTCAGTTGTATAGCTAGCACTATCCACTAATATACAGAAGGCAGATTACAGAAATGTAATGGCGATGG